>JAJHSJ010000013.1:18779937-18888414 GCA_021015155.1 Magnolia officinalis | reverse complement strand
AAGACGAGCAACATTACCCACTCATTTATTCTTTTATTAATCAATCGTTTATTGCAACAAAAATAAGATCCAAAGACCGCAAGCTTAAACAGTAGAGTGGGTTGGAGACCTGGATGCAGAGTTGTGGAATATCAATTGCATCTATTTTGCCAATGAATCTAAAAGAGAGTCTAATGCTTTGAGGGAGCATGAAGACGAGACATCCATCATATCCGATATCTCAAAGGCCTCAACAATCCTCCAAACAAAGTTGATCATCTTGCTGGCCTAGTAATTACATTGAAATTTGAAGGAGCTTACCTCCATATGTAAATGTGCTTGTTAATCACATTCTGGCACAGCATATCATACTTTCGTGTTAGTATGGATATACTAAGCATATACAAGTATCTGGCTATCCTGTTATATGCCTTAGCCAAATGGCAGTTATCTTGTTAGTTATGACCAGTGTTCGAATTATCTCTGATATTATTGAAATATCTCCAGCTCAGTGATACTGATAACACCGGTAGTATAAAAATTCAAAGTATTAGAAATGTATCGCTAAGTATCGCCAACGTACCAATATCGCTAATGTAATCACCAATATTTTCAACTATGTAAATTCTAGGTGTTACTTGTATTGCCAATGCATCAATATCGCCAATGTTTCACCAATATTTTCAATTATGTAAATTCTAGGTAATGCTTGTGTCATAAACGTATTGATGATATTTCAATAATATCGCCAACGTATTGATATCATCAAAAATTTGTTTATTAGAAAAAAAAAAAAAAATCAATTTTTTTTCATAGGCACATGGTTGTATGTAGTATTCAATTTGTCATTGATAATATAATATCTCGATATTATCGATATTGCAACATGCGTGATATTGAGACCATAATCTTTCGTTTCTTTTACGATTGTTGATGATTTCTTGGTGAAATATCAAGTGTTGTTGATATTTTACAATATCGATGGATGTTTGGATGGAAGGTTGGATGGCTAAATAGGCTAGATGGGATGGTTGGACTGATTTCTTACAACAGCACATGCTTCTAAGGGCCCATTAAATGGAAACTTGTTATGTATGCATTCTTTTTTATTTTAATTTTTTATTTCTAAATATGCAAATATGTACATTTTAACATCTCTTAAAGTTTCACTAAAATTCCACAGTTTTTCCCTTGTTTCCCCGCATTTCCAGTTATCAGTGATATTATTGGCGATATCGATATTGTTTCCGTATCCTTGGCCAGCGAAACTTGTACCGATACTTCAAACATTGGTTATGACATGCTCAATATTGTGTACCACTATCAATATTGTATCATGTTAGTAATTGTATCATAAGCATACATACAAACGTCATTGTCAGGTATTCGGGGATATGCTTGTGAGGTAGAATTCAAAACAATTTTGTTATCTTCTTCTTTTTTCTCCTTAACTTTGTGAAAGGAAACAAAAACTATTCAATTAACAGTTACATCAAAGAAGGGAGAAGGAAAAAAGTTTACACAAAAGGAAAGAAGGCCACTGTCCATCAAAAAATGAAAGGCCATTGATCAAAATTTCCATTCCCACCTCAAGTCAAAACAAGTTTAGTTCTTCTTAACTAGATATATAATGTCATAACTGAATCCAGGTTTTCATGTAAAGATCTTGATTGCAAACATATGGATGAATAGTTCTAGACACAAACATATGTTTGTCTCTGTTTTTTTATGATTGAGATTGCAATCTTATAGCTGGCGTGAACTTATTTGTTCAACCACAGCATCAATTAAAAAGTCTAAAAGCTACAATATCAAACTCTCACATTGAAATCTTTGACTCATCTCTTATATATATATTATATATATATATATATATATATATATATATATATATAGATATATATATATATATATAATATATAATACACATGAACTGGTAAGGATGGTGATGATCGCATGTGGCACGTGTCGCCCACTTCACATGGAGATTATGGTTTCTATTGTTTCATTCTATTCCCTTTTTTTTTTAAAGTCCTTAAGGTGATGCTTTCTTTTCTTTGAGTGCATTGTGAGTTTTCTTGCCATCATGGCACTCGTTCAAGAAATTTGTTTGCCTTGCAAAAAAAAAAAAAAACGGTGACGCATTCGCATGGAGCTTACGCATATAGGCATTGGTTTATGGAATAACTTAAACATGGGGGCATTTCTGTACTTTCACATAGAAAGACCTAATGATTATAAGAGGAGAGGCTAGGGGTGTCACCACCGTCTAAGCCTTTCTCTCTTCTCTTGCTTCTTCTCATATTTTCTCACCTTCTCCTTCTCAATCTAACTCAAGGAAAAGAGTTCTTATGAAGAAAACAATAGCTGCCTACAACCTAAAATCAAACAGAAACATCACGGTTTTGCTCAAGGTATGATCAGCCTCTCACAACTATGTCACAATAAAAATCACACAAAGTTAATATACCAAAAAAGAAAAAGAAAAAAAAAAAACTATCAAAGGCGTACCAAAGTCAACAGCTCCCACATGAGCACATGCCCTAGCTACTCTTAAACAAAGTTGGCAATTGAAATTTGCAAATATGCGAAGGTTTGATAGCCTCTGCAGCCAAAACACAGTTTATCATGTCAAATATAGATGGTCCCAATTCTAAATGAAAACAATCCATGTTGTGAAAATATTGCACAAAAATTAGAATAAGAATGTCAAGAATAGGGAGTGAACTTATTAAGCAGCCGAATATAACTAACAAATCTTTGAAGCTCCTGCAATATTTGAAATAGAAGCATAATGTCCTCCCGATTTCCACAGTTTTCAATTAGTGAGCACAACCAAGCATTTGGAGGCACGGTTTCAGTTTCCATGGATTTAAGCATCTTAATGTATAGCTCCTTCACTATCTCTGCAGTTAATATCAAGAAGGGATGTGATTAAAAGAATTCTGCGAATGTTAGCATATTTCATATTTACTAATTGGAATTCATGCAAGCAAATAATAAGAAACAAGGTTGTTGAATTTCCCACAAATGGTTAGTCAATTAATTATACATTCCATCCATGACACAAGGTGCTATTTTGACAAATAAAAGAAAAGGGACAAGAATCAAACCTTAGGGCCTGTTTGGATGGTATTTCACCATAATGTGCTGTATATATGTAATGATTACTGATTAGCATTTCAACGTTGTTCGGATAGAAGCTGTCATCGCTGTAATCCAGCCACCCAAGTACTGAGACGTCCCATTGTGTAATTCACTGCATGGCTGTCCCAAGATTGACATTGACAGGGAGCTCGTTCAAAAAGCTTCCCACTTTTGAAAATACAATCGTACAGGTTTCACATATAAACATTGTGGGGTCCACCATAATGCATGTATCTTATCCACACTGTCCATCCATTCCGCCAGCTCATTTTACGGCATGAGCCCAAAAATGAGGCAAATCTGAAGCTCAAGTGCACCACACCATAAAAAATGGTGAGAATTGAACCCCTAACATTGAAAACTTCTTCGAGGCCACAGAGGTATTGGAACAAGCTGATATTTGTGTATGTCCTTCACGCATGTCAATGTAATCTAATGAACAGGTTGGATGATAGATGCACATCCCTGTGGGCCCTAGGAAGGTTTAAATTTTGAATGGTGGATGTAATTAACCCCCCATTTCCTGCGGTGTATTTCACTTCAGCTTCCAATCTGTCTTATTTTTTTTGCTCATGCGCTAAAATGAGATGGTAAAATAGATAGATGGTGTGGATCACACACATACATTACTGTGGTACCCACAGACTTCAATGGTTTCCAATCCCTCTTGATTTCAAGCTTTTGGACATGGTTTTCAAGATGTAATTACATATTTACTTTCCCCTCAAACAAACACCCTTCAACATTAATTATTAGTTATTTACCCACATTTACATATGTAATTAAAAAAACAAACTGATGTAGGACCGATGTATGATGCTAAACCATAAGTAAAGATCAGTCAACAAATTAAGTTAATTAATTAAAAGTCATAAGCATGCTAAAACCATCATACATCTCATGATCCTAAGAAGAAATTATGAAGAGTTCAAGCCTAAATTAGCAAGCAACGGCCTGCATGAACAATAAATACGAGAAACAATGATCTTATGGATGTAGGGACATCCAAATAGCATAGGGATAAGTATATTTTAAAAGGGAAAACCTAATACTACCTAGGGCTTGCTAGATTTAGTTATAGGTATGGCTAGCGTTAGGGAAATTTTGGGAAAAGATGAAATTGGGGCTAAATTGGGCTAATTGGTTAAGGGGATTGATGAATTTAGGTATTAGTAAGGGGGAATTAGGGATTTGGGTCAATTAGGTAAATTAGAGATCTAGGGTTTAAGAATTTGAGGAAATTGGGAGATTTGAGAATCTAGGGTTAGGGTTTAGGGTGAGAGGTGATAGGGTTTTGATGGGGAATCAAAGGGATGTAAGGGGGAAGAGCAGATGGGCCGTACGGCCAGCCTTATGAGTTCACACATGCGGCCGTACGGTCACACATGTGGGCTAGATGGGTTTGGTTTTTGGGGTTCCAATGTTCGAGTTCCGTAGAAAGGTGTAAAAGAGAAGAAAAATGAAAGGTTCTAAGGGATTTTGGGGAAAGGGAAAAGAAGAAGAAAAGAAAATCGAAGAAATACCATGATTGTTGATGAATATATGCAAGTATGGGGATAGAAAAAAGCCTCGCACTTCCGTTGATGAAGATAGGCCTCGCACTGATCTTCCTTCCAAATCGCATGAAGATTAAAGAGAAAGTAAGAAAATTTTCTCTTTTCAATGAGCAAAAAAAGAGAGGTCACCCCCGCCCCCTCCTCTAAATAGTCTCAGAAACTTTTCCAAATTACAATAAAGTCCCTATCTAGTTTGATCAAAATAACCCTACTCTAAACAAAACACATAATACCTTTCATAAATAGTTCAAAAAACATAAATCAAGCTGAAAAATAAACCCTAAGACACTCCTAAGCCTATGTATCATCCATCGGGCCGCACAAGTGGCCATGCTCACGATCCAACAGTGATGGTCTCGCAATTCGATGGTCAGAATGAGATGACAATGAAAATCAACGGTCTGATGCTCCTCTAGAAGATGTCATGAAGATCTAGGCCCACTAGTGGGCCCCATATATGGGTCGTCCATCCACAAGGACACCAGTGCTCTGCTCCTCCTCATGTGCACTCAAACAGGCGTGCGGATATCCTCATCAACTCCCATCGGCTGAGAAGAGTTCGCCTCTAGCAAACTAAAACTCATATAATGCTCATGGATGTTTGGGTCCAAAGTCTACAACTCTACCTTTGTTATCCACGAGCTATCTAAAATCGATCTATGCTTCCACTTGACAATGAAATACGCCAATCCAAACAGGCCCTTAACATTGTCAGCCCATGACCCACTTGAATAGTTTATACATACATCATATTCTAATATCATAATACATTTGATAAGGGACTATTTGATTTTCTAATTTCCTATTAAATGCAAGGTAAACGAACCATCATTATCATTTCTAGTTGTTTGTTTAATGAGGAATTATGGCTCATAGATTGAGAGTCAAATACACTTGTGAAAGGAGGAAAACTAAAATGTAATCATTACATTTTCACATTACAGAACCACCATTTTTACAGTAATTTCTTCAGGGTGAAACAAACAATGTAACAAAATCATCATTACCGTCAAATGCATATGATGTGACCACCGAATTACAAGAGTAAATAATCATGATCCATTTACAAACATTTACCTTTGTAATTGGAAAACCAAACAGGCCCCAAAGGGTCGTTTGGATGGTGGTAAATGGTTTAAGTTGAATCATTTACAAGCTATAAGCAATGTTGTCAAAAGCGATCGCATAATCACATAATGCCATCCATATGGCATATGCGATAGTTGCATATGCCGTATGGATGGTATGCAAGGTGTCCCGTATCAGTATCGGTTGGCATAACGGTGACCTCCAAAACCGATACGGATACAGGGGCGTAACAGCGCAAAAAATTTTTTTTGCCAAAAAATATAAAAAATATGGATTAAATCCGGAATATTCTAGCATTCCAAATATGCATTCATTTATAAATTGGAACATGGTTACGTGGTGTAACGGTCCACTCTTGGTGAGAAGTTATATCGGATTGTCTGATGAATTTTATGAATCAGATAACCTAAATTTGACTACAAAATTCATATATTTAATTTTCTAACTATCTACTACAATGATAGATATATTAGAATGAATGTAATATGAAAATATCTTACATTAGGTGTTTGCAATTATTTTTGAGGAATTTCTCGAACATACCTGTGCACGTGATTGTGATTTCTGTCTATAACCTGTCATCCTCAAGTCAAGAATATTTTAAAAAAATAAATTAGTAATGTCTGATATACTCCCCTGCAACTTGATTAAGGATTACTTGATTGGTTGTCAGGGGAGTTATTTTAAATACAAGTTCGGCATGTCAAGTGTGTGCATGACTGCATGGCTTCTTGCAATAATACTGCTGTGAGCTGTCTGCTGCAAATTACTTACCTTTAATACACATATACTCACAATCACAAGTCACCACCAAAATGAAAATCTGCTTTTTTGTGGTTGCTCGACCTCCACATCGTCGTCTCGTCCACCATCAGGCTGAGGCTGTCCAATAGGTGTAGGTGCTGTATATCCATAATATCCGGTGCCAGAAGGAATACTAGATCACGAAACCAGAGGATGACTGATCCTGACTAGGCAACGACTCTGACCCGAGTAAGGATATCCACCAGTGCCCGTCAATACCCATACTGGTGCCCATACTCAGGCTGTTGAATCTTGAGATTGAGAGTGCGTCTGCTGTTGATGAGTAACTTGGATTGAATCTGGATATCTATAATCATATGGATATTGATCGGGAGGGCTACTCCAACAGAAAGGTGATGGAACAGGCTCAATATAACCACATAATTATAATCCAATTGACCATAAGAATATCCATCATAATAACCAAGACCATGAGCCTGCTGATGTTCCGGACCTCCCGGTCCCCGTGCACCACTAGATGTACCCTCCTCCCGGCTGGCTTTATCGTGACTCGGTACACTCGTAAGTCCGACCTCGTGTACCACGTCGTCGATGTTCATCGCCATCACGATCTTTAGACGGCTGTATAGGGGAGTAAGCAACACCAGAAGTGCCACACCACCAGGGGCAGGGGGGTCGTCATCATCTGACACGGTCACCTACTACCACTGCTTGTACTCTTTTGTTGATCTTGAGCCGTATCGTACGTGGCATAAACGCTGCCCCTCTTACTGGGTCCAACCATCTGCACGACTCTCTTGTTACGCTCTGCGTATTCTGGGGTCATCAATTTCAATTCTTCACTATTCTCTTCAATTTGCTTTTCCTTTGTTTCCAACCAAGGTAGAAGTGGGTCATCCTCATCATAAATATTGTCCAAGTTTATTGGACAGTAGTCTCCGTCATCGGCAGCTGTAATGCTCCTATGATGTCGTCGCATTCCTAGTTTTATATTGTAGTGCATGAAGACAAGTCTATCTAATGTTCTAGTCTGCAATCTATTCCTATTCTTTGAATGAATGAGCGCAAAACAACTTCAATTCCTTTCGCAGCTAGAGGAAGATGTTGTCTGGCTCAAAACTTTTACTGCAATTTTTTGGAGAGCCTTTGTACTGTCTCCGAAATTAATCCACCATTCGGCCGGTTGCAACCTAGACACTGCATGTTGTGCAAAAGCATCTCTAAAGCTACCAAGGCGATTTCCAAATGTATCTAATTCATTCAACGCCTTTATTTACAGATCTAAGTCAGGCTCTAATCTCTTTATCACATTTTTAAGCCCGACACGAACTTCATCATCCTCAACAAATGATTGGGCATATCTATACCTAGGATTTAGGTAGTAACCTGCTGCATGAAGATCGTGATGGAGTTGTTTTGTCCATCTCCTATCGATCATCTTCCAATAAGTCTCCCAGCTTCTATAATCACGTTGAATTGCAAGCTTTGCCTTATCCGTGACATTATATAGGAAGCCCATGGTAGGTGCTTCATCGGTTTCAACAAGACGGAGTACCCTCATTAGTGGCTCCATCACCTTTAGGATCGCCTTGACCTTCTTCCAATATTTGTTGTCCCGTATGGTGTTTGCAACGTCGACCGGTGTGCCTGATGTCTTCTTCCCATGTTTTGTGTTGAGTCATTCTCGGGAAGCGAACATGTCACTCAACTCTCCCCTATGCTGGATAAAAAACTCTCTAATGCTATAAAGTTTTTGTGCGAATCTAGTCGCCGCAGGCCTCAACAACTCTCGTCCTTTCGTGAACTTTCTCATTATGCGACTACTTGATTATGGTTGTAAATAAACGTCGTCACTTCCTTTGCCCTTTCGACCATTTCCTTAACATTTTTTTCTTCCCAATATCTTCCAATATAAGATCAATACAATGGGCAGCACATGGTGACCAAAAAATATGTTTTCTCTCATCCATCAACATATGTCCTGCAAGCTTATATGATACTTCATTATCTGTCACAATCTGCACTATATTCTCATTCATTATCTGTCCCAATCTGCACTATATTCTCCTCTCCAATCTCATCCACAACTTTATCCATTAGGCCTATAATATATTGAGAATCTTTTGTTGCTTCTAATGCATCAATTGACTTGCGGTATATAGTTCCTAAGTGGCAGTACACCATGAAGTTGATCATGCTACGTCTGGTTGGGCCAGTCCAACCATCACACATGATCGTGCATCCTCTTGCTTGCCATACAGGTTTAAAGGTAGCCACGTATGCTTTCACATCCGCATACTCTGCATCTGTCCATTTCCCCCGAATCTCCTCGGCCGTGGGAGCTTTTATTCCTTCACCTGCTTCTGCCGCTGCATCGATTACCATCTGTCAATATGGAGAATTGGCTGCGTTAGAAGGTATGTTGGCATGTATAAATAACTTTGCTGCTGCTCTACCTAATTTCTCAACGGAAGTTCTACTCCACATTTGTTTTATCTTCTTTTGTTTAGTTGATTGCTTCCTAAACAGAATTGGATCAATAGAGGGTCTCCTAGGCTCATTTACTTCTTCATCCAACGTATAGGGGCATCACGTGAAGATGTCTGTCGTCGGCTCCCAAACATACGTCGTACCCACCAAACCTACCCCCCCCATCCTCGGTCCCCCTGCAGAAGCAGTTGCACTTCCAGTTGCACTCCCTGTCCCACTACCACTACCACTCCCCTACCCCCTACCCCCCCCCCCCCCCCCCCCCCCGTACACACGCACTGACCCATGCGTGCCAAACATGCGGCGACGTTCTTCTTCTTCACGAGCTAACGACGCTCTCTTCTCCTAGCTATAGTTAATTAATTCCCGATCTGAATCTTCGTCAGAATCAATAATATCTTCATCACGAACGCCCATATATTCAGGACCAAACATCTCCTGTCGAGCTGCATCCAAATATCATTTTTCTTTCTTTTGTACAGCAGCACGTTTACCCTTCGACTCATCCAGACTAGCTTGCATTAAAAGCATTATTTCTTTCGGTACTCTGACATATGGCGCAACTTGACCCTTTCGATGTGCTAAATGTTGTTTGAGACGGGTAATTCTACCAGTCACTAGTCTATCACAATACTTGCACTTCATTTGGTGCCTAGTACCACCAACCCTCTCACAATGTTGCCATCCAATATCCTCACTTACTTGTTGTTGGCCAGACCCAGACATTTCTTTAGGTATAGGATATGAGTATGAGTGTATGACCTATGTTAATAAAGATAATTTTATGTTCTAACTAAACCCTAAGAAGCTCCAAAACCTGTCCAATATAAGCAAATAAAAATATAAAGTCACTAATTCGAAAATACAAAAAAAAAATAATTATAAAATGATACCGCAAATCTGTAAAATGCACATTAACATGTTCTACACTTCTACTATGATTAACACATCATATGACATGATTAAAACAGCAAAACAACCATTAAAAATTGATCTTTTGAATTTTCAAAAAAAAAAGGCCAAAATAAATGCGTAAATAAAATAAAAAATAAAATATATATATAAAATGGCACCCCAAATCTGTAAAATGCACATTAACATGTTCTACTATGATTAACACATCATATGACATGATTAAAACAGCAAAACAACCCTTAAAAATTGATTTTTCGAATTTTAAAAAAAAAAAAAGGGTCAAAATTCATGCGTAAATAGAAAAAAAAAATATAAAAAAATATTAAATGGCACTCCAAATCTGTAAAATGCACATTAATATGTTCTACTATGATTAACACATCATATGGCATGATTAAAACAGCAAAACAACCCTTAAAAATTGATTTTTTGAATTTAAAAAAAAAAAAAGGTTAAAATTCATGCGTAAATAGAAAAAAATATTAAAAAAATATTAAATGGCACTCCAAATCTGTAAAATGCACATTAATATGTTCTACTATGATTAACACATCATATGACATGATTAAAACAACAAAACAACCCTTAAAAATTGATTTTTCGAATTTAAAAAAAAAGGGTCAAAATTCATGGTAAATAGAAAAAAAATATAAAAAAATATAAAATGGTACCCCAAATCTGTAACATGTACATTAACATGTTCTACTATGATTAACACATCATATGACATGATTAAAACAGCAAAACAACCCTTAAAAATTGATTTTTCGAATTAAAAAAAAAAAAAAAGGGTCAAAATTCGTGCGTAAATAGAAAAAAATATTTAAAAAATATTAAATGGCACCCCAAATCTGTAAAATGCACATTATCATGTTCTACTATGATTAACACATCATATGGCATGATTAAAACAGCAAAACAACCATTAAAAATTGATTTTTCGAATTTGAAAAAAAAAGGTCAAAATTCATGCGTAAATAGAAAAAAATATTTAAAAAATATTAAATGGCACCCCAAATCTGTAAAATGCATATTATCATGTTCTACTATGATTAACACATCATATGGCATGATTAAAACAGCAAAACATATTAAAAAAAGTAAATACCTATTTTTGACGAATTTCTGAAAAATGGCCCACCGAGCTTTGATTCAACCAAATCCGTAATATAATGTGTTTTTGTCCCAAATAACCAGCCAAGGTTGGTCGAAATTACTATTAGAAGGAATGAAAAACAGTTTGGAAACAAGAAGTTTGGAAAAAAACAGCAAAAAAGTCCTTAAAACGAGAAAAAAAAAAAAAGACGTTTTTTGACCGTTACGGGTGGCCGTTACGGGTGACTGTTACGGCCCGTATCGGCCGATACGCATACAAAAAACGGTAACGGCCGATACGACCCCAAATCGCGTATCGGCCGTCGCCGTTTCCGTTACGTATCGGCCGATACGGCCGATATGTAACTGATTCCGCACACCCTGATGGTATGAGATCTCATAATGGCATATGCGATCGCATACTTTTCATTTTTTTTTCAGTTTATTTTTTTTTTAAATAATTTTTTTCAAAAAAAAAAAAAAATGTGCGATCACTTATGTGTGCGATTGTGTGATGGCATAAGCGATCAGGCATAAGAGATCGTACAGGATCGCTTATGCCATTTGACAACAATGGCTGTAAGGCTTTAAGTTGTAAATGATTTACTAGTGTTTGGATAGCCTGTAAATGGTTTATATCCTGTAATTGTGTATTCACTTGAGATAGTTTAGAGAACTAATTGTTTAAAAAAACATTCAAATGCCATATGAGAGTGGATTTTAAGTGGATCACTCTTTGGGTTAAGCCCATCTAACTAAAGCTTAGGGTTGATCCTCATATAAAACCAACCGGTAAGTGAGCCATAGAAGTAGGCCCACGAATTCAAATGCTCTTTTATAAGGCCGGTAGCAAGATTTGTTGTCGTTGGTGGAGGGAGGGAGAGGGAGAGGGAGAGGGGGGGCGAGAGAGAGAGAGAGAGAGACAGAGAGAGAGAGAGAGAGAGAGAGAGAGAGAGCCATTGTAGTTCTCGGATGCAATGGAGAGAGGGAGGTGCGTATCTCCCAGCCTTCAAAAAAAGAGTTGTTGGAGGCTTCTTGCAGGTAAATCATTTGCTGGCAAATGAAATCCCAGCTTTTTGCTAGCAAATGAAAAGGAGAAAAAGGTGGTAAATCATTCACAACTAATAAATGATTTACAAGCATTTTAGGGCATCCAAACGCAAGTTGTAAATGATTAACTAGTAAATCATTTACAACTTGCTTCATTTACCACCATCCACACGACCCCTAAGTAAAAGGGGAAATGATATAACATTTATGATTTTTTTTTTTTCCTAGCATTTGTGGTGAGGAAGTAGAACTGGGCAATTCTGACCCGATCCGACCCGATCCGAACCGATCCGACGGCTTGGATCGGTGCGGATTGAGTAGGGCAATCCAATCCGAAAGATTTTCGGGTCGAGTTCGGATCTATACCCACTCGAACCGATCCGATCCAGCCCCATCATCATGTATGTGTTTCATCCATTCTGTTCATCCATTTTACATATCATTTTAGGGCTTCATGTAAAAAAATGATAGTGATATAAATCTCAGGTGGACCACACCACAGGAAAACAATAATGATTGGATATCCACCATTATAATCCTCCTAAGGTCCACTGTACAGTTTATTTGACATATAATCTATTGATTAGGTCATAAGGACCCAGATGAAAGGAAACAATAAATATCAGCTTGATCAAAAACTTTTATGGCCTCCGGAACGTTTTTAATGGTCAACGTTCATTCAACACTGTTTCCTACAATGTGGTCCACTTGAGATTTCTATATACCTCATTTTTTTTGTCATAACATAAAATGATCTATAAAAATAGATGGAGGGCATGGATGAAACACATACATCATGGTGGGGCCCACGGAGCACCGGCCACGAGCCATTTGCTGGTGGCAGGGGAGTAAGCGAATAGCCCATACGGCGTCTGTGCTCCTCGAGCTCCGAGCGTTCCTCGAGCTCCGAGTTGTACGAACGGTTCAAAGGAGATCAAAGTTATATGGGCCCCACAGTGATGTATTTATTATATCTACACCGTTCATATATTTTAAGAGATCATTATAGGACATTATCCAAAAAAATGAATAAATCCAAAGATCATCTCGACCACACCACAAATAGCGGTAGAGAATGATTTTCGCCGTTAAACAATTCGTGTGGTCCACTTGATAGTTATATCTGTCTTATTTTTCGTCTCAAGCCGTAATACGAGCTCACCAAATGGATGGACGGTTTGGATATAACACATACCCCATGATTAGACCCACACAACTCGCTAATGTCGAAACAAAATCACAACTATGATGGCGTGAAAAGCAAGTCACGAATTCTTGTCGTGCACGTCAAGGCAACGTTCAGTAAAAACATGAATAGGTAGGTGGAAAGCTCTTTCAAAGCCATGTGGGGCCCACCTTGATGTATATGTTTTATCTAAGCCGTTCATCTATTTTGACATATCATTTTAGACCTTGAGCAAAAAAATGGCATATATTAAAGGTTGAAGTGGACCACACCACATGAAACAGTTGAATTAAATTTATACGATCTGAATCGTACCCGACTCGATCCGACTCGGTTTCTCTGACCGAGTCGGACTCGGTTCGGGTCAGACGAATCATGTATCAGATCGGTTCGGGTCAGGTGACCCGGATTTGGTTCCGGATCGGATTGAGTTCGGGTCAAACCATTGCCATTTCGGATCGGATCGAGTTGAACCCAATCCAATCCGATTCGGACGGTTGCCCAGCTCTATGAGGAAGTAACCCCATCCATGTCCAACTTGAAAGTAGCACAATTGCAATTTGGAGTTGAAACGTTCAAAATCAACACTAGGGAACGAAATTACAATTTGGACATTTCCACCTTATCAGATTGATAATTACAATGTGGGTCCATTTGTGCATCCAAACACAGTAAAATGCAGTAATCTCGTTAGATACGTTAGATAGCTCATTACATATTATTATACACAGAATATGCTTCTGTTCACAATTGGCAATCTTCATGTATCAGCTTTTAATTCCTACGATATACCAAAAGTTATAAATTTATTTCTTCCAAGAAATGATAAGGACATTTGAAAAAAAAAAAAACGAAAAGAAAACAGTAAGATACAAGCTATGCATACAAACCCAAATTGTAACGGAGTTACAAATACTCCAAAATGTGAGTCTTTCATCAAATAGGAAAAGAGCTAACTCAGATGAAACCCCAAATCATCTCCTTTAAGATTTTGGGACGAAGAAGAACTAGAATCACTCTCTCTGAGATCTGAAATGGTGGACGGATGGAAACGATGGAAAAACACTCTCTCTAAGTCTCAAATGGCGGATGAATGGAGACGGAGAAAAAAATAAAAGCACTCTCTAAGATCTCAAATGATGGACAAGTAGGGATGAAGAATAAAAGCACTGTCTAATATCTCCAATAGTGGACAAATGGAGACAGAAAAAATAAATAAATAAATAAATAATAAAAAATGGAAGCCCATTCTTGCAAAATCCTCCTTTGAATCTCCCAAAAAATCATCATCATCTAAACCTTATACCAACTACTTGGGGTCGGCAATCTCCCTCACAAATCAAATCTCTGAGAAACTCAACCTTCAAGTACTTTCCCTTCAAGTCTCAATTCCTCTAGGCTCTCAAGATGACGAACACTCTCTGTTAGATCTCAAATGATGAAGAGGGAGGAAAAAAGAATGCCCTTTGTCCCCCCTCCCTCCCTCACAAATCTAATCTCTGATGATAGTGGTGGTGATTGTGATGGTAGTGGTGGTGGTGGTGGTGGTGGTGGTGAATAGTTTCAGATGATTTTTTTTTTCCAATTTTACTAAATTTCCCCTTTTATCGGTGTTCTGAAAATTTCACCGGTTTTCTAATTAATAATGTTTTTTTACGAGAATATCGTATTTTTTCAAGTATTTTCGAGTTGACTCGGCTCGCTTGGGTTTTGAGTCAAGTAAAAAAAAAAAAAAACTAAAACAGGATGTTAGCATATATTAGTTATCATAGGAGTTGGTGTAAACCAAAAACAGTGAGCAAGGAACTTGAAAAGGTAAGAGCGTAAAGCCGTAAACAAGAAAAACTAACAGATAATGAATTATAAAGAACCTGTCGGAACTCCACTCTCTTTGGAAGTTAAACAAGCACTTGTTGTCATAGAGCACGTAGGACGTCGATCCAGGTGTTGAATACTGATAGTAGAAGGTATGCAGATGACATGAGTGGTCCCTGGAAGATGGACAAAAAAGAAAACCCAAAAAGGCTGCTCAACAACAAGTTGAAGAAGGTCCAAAGGAATCAACCACACTCCTTCAACAGATGACTAATACATAGAAATATTGAAGTATTGTCCTTTTCTTTTTACTCGAATTTCTTGTTATTGGTAGAAATAATATTCAAGGGCCTATCCATTAGATAATATCAACTGAAAAAAAAAAAATAGATAAATGGCCACAAGAGTTCAGTCGCACTCTGACATTGTATGAATAGTAGGGCACGAAGAGCCAAAATATTAGGGAGATTAATCACTCAAGGATCATATATGAAGTGGATAATGTGGTTGTGGTCAAAGGATTATAGCATTTCTCTTTTTGACAATATATGAGGTAAACTAATCAATCACTCAACCATTATTCTATCCAGTGTTCAAAATATCGGCACCATGTTACGAATCGTACCCTTGGGATACAGATATGTATCGATTATCGCATGGGATATATCGTTTGTATCAGGCAATTTATTGCACTTTTTTGGAAACATGGGGCAACATTGGGAAAATGGTTGAATTTTTCAATGAAACTTCAGGGATTGTTAAAAAAGACCTTAATACACACTTTTAAATCATAATATCTCAAAAAAGAAGTGCACATAATAGGTTTCCTTCGTATAGGGTCCTAAGCTATGTGTTGTCTAATTGAACTAATGCAAACTATATTCAAATTGAATGCATAACCTTTAGAGTGTATGTGATGATCATTTCATCAAACACTCCTAAATACTTCGAAATTAGTCTCAATTGACAACCAGTAGAATGGAAATTTCAAAAAAATATATTATAATATTTTATTAAAAAATAATTTTTATTTTTCGAAAATTGATTAGGACTTAACAAATCAGTACATCAGCTCTCATACATGCTTGATTTCATGTTTGGAGCGCAACATTGCAAGCAATTTAGGAGAAATTGGGGCTATGAAAGAAATTCAAACCACCAACACACAAATTTCGAAATTATAGTGTATATGATGATCATTTCATCAAATACTCATAAATACTTCGAAATTAGTCTCAATTGACAATAGGTTGAAGGAAAATTTAGAAAAAAGCATGGAGAACATGAAGAGCCAATGGATATCGAAATCAAATCTCCAACTCCATGATTTTTCACTCAAAGCATGAAGAACCAATGGATTTGTAACCATTTGACACTGATTTAACATAATTTCAACAAAAAATGGGATCGGAAATTGAAAATGCTCTCCAAATAGAACATGTGGAATATATCGGCACTACCTATGCGTTTCATAGAGCACAGGTGGGATACGAGATATATCGTAGGATATATTGGCCGATATCGTCAATATTTAAAACATTGATTATATCTTCACTTTGTACTTGTCAGTATCCTTCTTCCTCTTTTTTGAGAGAGAGAGAGAGATAACAACAAGTTATTAAAAGCTCGCAAGAAGTGAGGAAAAATACAACCGAAGGAGAAAACCACAACTATTCAGAAAATAGGGCCAACTGGCACTTCTTTAACATACACCACCCACTCTGACACCAGGCCCTTAACTCTAGCAATGACCTCTAAATGACTGACTTGCTCATTACGAAAACAGCGCCCATTTCTGGACTGCCAAAATGGTCTAGAAGACGGCCATGATAATCAACCTCCACGCCACTTTACCAACTCCACCATGCGATGCCCCAAAGCAAATCTTCAAGTGTGTGTGTGTGGAGAGAGAGAGAGAGAGAGAGAGAGAGAGAGAGAGAGAGAGAGAGAGAGAGAGAAGATAGATAGATAGATAGATATAGATCTATATATATTGAATGCCACGATACTACAGCAGACTATGGTGGATAATACTCGCATCGGCACACACAACCAGCATACAGATGTCATACATTTACTAAATCCAGACTGCCAAATCATGGGCCCCACAGTCAAAGAGGTGGAAACCAAAAAATTTCTTCTTCTTCTTCTTTTTTGTGGTCGGAACCCACAAAATATCCTGACCGGACAATTGCGAGTCTAAAAATTCAGTTAATAAATGGAAAATTGAAACAAATGGTCAGCATTCAAAATTCAACAGAAAAATGTTCATCAACTAGATGACTAAGAAATGTCAAGATCTATGTGATTTTGGGCGATGCACCATCCATAGTAGGGCCTGAGATTTGGAGAGTCTGGTTTTGGAATCAACTTGTTGATTGTTATAAACCTATGTACTAGACTATTAGTTAGCGCTTGATTGAAATCAACCTATGTTTAGTCTATTACATTGCGCCTATGGGAGTTTTGTGCACTATTGCCGGTCCAAAGTCCGGATAAAGGAGAGGGGTTGTGTCAGTTGGCAGCCGGTGTCAAACCGATGCCATAACTTCCATCATGAATCGGAACTATACCAGAGTTTCATATATTTCCTTAACCATTAATGTAGACACGCATGAGTATCATAATAATGGAAATTCTTATAGTGCTTCTAGAGAATTTCATGGAATTTGGGATGTTTGATCTTGCCATTCCAAAATATAGTAGGAACATGAGGAAACATCAAATTCTATCATTTTCAGTCATGCTATGGCATTTTTATTTGGAAGATAAGCAAAAAAATTTATTAATCTCAAAGGGCCAATGGCCTAAAAAAATACAAGAGGCCAAGAGCAAAAGAAGAAACCCACACCCCGGGCTAGGGAAGCAAAAAAGGAAAAAGTAAAGGAAAAAGAAGAAAGCCCACGCCTTGGGCTAAGGACTAGAGTAGGAGCCAACACCCCGGGACAGGGAAGAGAAGAATTTTTTTAAAAAATTGTCACATGCATGGGAGCTAATTTGGCATCATAGGTTACATACAAGATGAGTCAGATGTAAGGTAGGATCATGGGTCGCCATCTGTCCAATAAATTGGTTATAGTCCACAACAATTTCAATTAATGTAATGTATCTTAGTTGATTGAATGGGTTGAATGGTTGTTAGGTTGTTGAGCAATTTATGGAGTCTTAGTCTACAAGTAGGAACGTGTCAAACGTCTCTTGTGGATGAGTCTTTATAGGAGTTGGTCAACTGAGTTGAATTTAAAAAGTTGTTATGTGAACGAGATTCTCATAGAGAAGAATTATCTAGTTATTTGTTATTGGAGGATTGACTCCCTCAAAGAAGTATACTTGTTCTCTTACTTCCTTAGATAATTATTAGTATATTACAAATTGGTATCAGAGCCTTCAACGATGGTTGAGGGTACCCATTTGTTCCGGTTATCTGAATCCGTGGGTCAACTCAAGGAAATGCAAGAAACCCAACATGTTCATGATGAACTTGTGCAGCAATTGAGTGTCCTTACTTCCAACTATGACACTTTGACTCGAACACAGGTACAAGGACATGAGAACTCACCGGGTAGTTTAGTGCACTACCAAGCCAACAACTCTTAGCCCAACGCCTTAGGAGGAATTCAGACAAGGGCACTCCATTTGGACTTTCCTAAGTTCAACGCAAGTGATCCAATATGGTGGCACTATCGAACTCATCGGTTCTTCACTTATCATCAAACTCCTCCCCAACACAGGTCGTTGGTCGCCTCATTTCACATAGAAGGTAAGACGCTTGGTATCAGTGGATGGACAGCCCCCGAGTGCTGACAAGCTAGGATAGCTTTGACAAGGGTCTCGAGACTCGATTCGGCCCAACTGCATATGGCGACCCATGATCCTACCCTAAATCTGACTCATCTTACATGTAACCCATGATGCCCAATCAGCTCCCATGCACGTGACATCATTTGTAATGTACTAATAATTGTCTTTGGAAGTAACAGAACAAGTAGACTTCTTCCAGGGAGTCAATCCTTCAATAACAGATAAACGGATAATTTTTCTATATGAGAATCTCATTCACATGCAAATTCTTAAATGCAACTCTGTTAATCAACTCCTACAAAGACTCATTTACAAGAGATACGTTTAACACGTTCCTACTTACTAACGAAGATTCCACAAATTACTAGATAACTTAACAACCATTCAACCCATTCAAACAATTAAGATACTTTACACTAGCTGCAAATATCATAAAATCTAACTAACTTATTGGACAAGATGGAGACCCATGATCCTACCCTACATCTGACTCATCTTGCATGTATCCCATGATGCCGAATCAGCTCATATGCAAGTGACATCTCTCCCCCATTCAATTAACCTTGTCCTTAAGGTTAAGAAATTGCTCTCTTAGTTTGTTGTAGTTCTCCCGAGTTGCATCTTCCACCTCAACACCTTGCCACTTTACTAAGACCTTCGTGATTGCCCGATTCCCCTTTTTAACCATTCACTGTTGAAGTATAACTTATGGTTCCGGGTGAAGAACGCCTTCTTTGGTAACATGCAAGAGAATGGGTTGTACTGTCATATACTCGTATTCACTCCCAGCTTCTTTTTTAGGCAAGAAACGTGAAACATAAGGTTATGAGAGCCTCAAGTGGAAGATAAGCTTATAGGCGACTACTCTCACATGTTGGATAACTCAGTACGGTCCAAAGAACCTAAGAGAGCTTGAGAGCTCTTCTTACAACAACGAAATGTTGTTGGTAGGGTTGTAGGTACAAGTATACCCAATCGCCAACTTTGAATTCACATTTAGTCCAGTGAAGATCGGCAAACTTCTTCATGTGATCTTGGGCAGTTTAAAGATTCTCCTTATAGATTTTGAGAATTTGATCTTGAATCTTCAATCCATCTTCAGTAGTTTCGCACTCCTGTAGTGTCGGGTATATATAATAAGAGGCATGGAGGAGAAACTCCATAGACAACCTCATGGGAAGTATGCATAATCCATGATCATGATGCTCCTTCATCTCTCCGACTGTGTGAGCCATTGGATTGGTATGGTAGGTTACCTTGCAACATCAAGATTGTTAGGGATGACAGAACGACTCCCATCCATTTGGTTTTGTCTGCGTCTAGTAGTCACCTTCTCTTCTTGTATTTGAACCAACCCAAATGGTGCAAACAAGGTCATTGACTTGAACATTTTAACGCTCCATGACAAGGTATTTCGTACCGTTATTGATACGGGTATCAGCTGTTATGGCCGATACAAGGGCGTAACAGTTGTTACACCCCACGTATCAGTCTGTTTTTTTGTCTAACAAAAAAAAAAAAAAATCCAGAAAATTCCAAATAAGCTAAATATTCCAAATATGTATTCATTTTTTTTGTTTTAAACATGTTTATGGTCATGTCATGGTCCACTCTTTGGTGAGAGTGTTGTATCAGGTTGTCAGATGATTTTATGAACCTAACAACCTGAGATTAACTGTAAAACTTTTATATTTAATTTTCTAACTATATAATATTAATGATAAACTTATTAGAATGAATATAATACCGAAACATCTCTCATTTGCAGGTTTTACTATTATTTACAGTATTGGTGTTTACATACCTCGCAACTCGCGTACATTTCATTTTAACATACAAATTGCGGAGACTTTTGGGTCCTATCATGCAATTCTTTTACCTAACAATTTGATATCATTTCCCGCAATAAATCTTAAGAAAATTTGAAATTAAATTCTGTTAGAATGATCACACATGTGGACGCATGTGACGTGTCCACACGTATGACATGATCACGTGTCGTAATCATGATTGAGTTCAGTCTTTATGTATTGGGGGCATGTGCACATGAGCCTATTAAGGGTATTCTTGTAATTTCACATTTTTAAGTAAAAGCCCTAATATAAAACAAGTAGTGGGACGTGTGGGGTTGCTTGAGCATCCCATTCTCTCTCACGTTTTTTCTCCTTCTTCTTTTCTACTCCTTTCTTCCTTCTTTCTTTTTCTTCAAAACCAATATGGTATCAGAGCAGAAGGTTTTGTGTTCAAATCCCGGGAGCAACAAATATGCATCGCCGTTTATGGTATGGGTTGTGAGTGTCCCTCCACTCTTGCCCAATATGTTCCTGTGCAGAGTTCCACCCCGCACGTGCAGAGGAGTGTTAAAGTTCCTCGATATAAATTGATACGGCATCCTCTAACGGCTCGAGCTTTTAAAGCAATTGGTTGTTTGACATTCAAATTAATAGTGTCACCAATTTGGGCCGATTTGGCAAACTAGTCGATACCCTAAACTAACCTCAAATCCATGCAATCTATTGGCATTTATCCCACTAATGGATCAGTGGACATTTATTGGATGGTGAAAAATGAAAAATATCAAATGACCCTATTTCAAAAACCAAGTGTCCACAAATTAACCATTAAAATCATTCAAACAAATTGATTTTGGGATTGTGACTTAGCAGACAGTCCCATAATTTAATTGGTTAATTTTGAGTTGATATGTCTTATGTATAATTTTTTTAGGGGCCGGATTAGGTGAGGTAGGGTAACAGCTAGTGGGTGAGACCTTGAACATGGGGCTCACCTCAATGTATGTGTTGTATATCCATGTCATCCATCCGTTTTGCCAGCTCATTTCAAGGCATGGTCCCAAACATGAGGCAAATCCAAATCTCAGGTGGACCACACAATAAGGATTGAATTCCCACCATTAAAAACTTCTTGGGACCACAAAAGTTTTGGATCAAGCTGTTATTTGTGTTTTCCTTTCATCCATGTCTATGTGACCTTATCAACAGTTTGGATGGCAAATAAACATTATAGTTGGCCCTAAGAAGTTTCAAATGGTGGGCATTCAATCCCTACCATGTGGTCCACATGATATTTGGATCTGCTTCTTTTAGGGACCATGACATAAAATGGGCTAGAAAAACTGATGGATGACGTGGATATACAACACAAACAGCAACAACAGCCGCAATAGTCACAGAAGAAGAAGACAAGTATGTCTTTTTTTTCATTTTCTTTGAGGGTTACTATGCATAACGGCCCTGGGCAACTATTATGAGAATCGTAACAACCATTATGCCCTATAACGGCCGTTATGGTTCGAAAATCTTCCCCTGCCCTGTTTCGCCCTTGTATTGCATAACAATTGCATCTGTTACCAATATGTATTGGCAGTTATGGCCGAAACATAAACCGTTTTGGCATACCTTACTCCATGATCATGGGTGTCTTCCTTAGATAATTACATTTTAACACTCCAAGGTTGTTCTCTTCTCGGTGTCTTCCACAGATCTCTCTCTCGTGGATAAAGTGCAACTCAAGAGGACTCCAAGAACAGATAAAAGAGGTGTACTTTTACAACTAGAGTTGTACACGACTCGAGTTAGCTCAATCAGCTCGCTCGATTAGACTCGGAAAAGCTCGACTCACCTCGGCTTGAAATTGGATTCAGACCGAGTCGAGCTGGTTTTTGGATCTCGAAAAAATTTCGAGCTGAGTTCGAGCTTGCCTGAGCTCGACTCGACTCGAATCGAACCTCAACTCGAACCGACTCAGATCAAATCAGCTCGGTGAATCGGTTATTTTGATATGAATGTTGCTTGCCGATTGTTTGATGAAATGACTCAACGAAGTGTTAGCGAGGAACGAATGGATATGTCGGTTGTTTGATTTTGATGCTGCTTGCTCGGGTGTTTGATTTTGATGCTACTCTCTAGGTGTTTGATGAAATACATGTAAAATATTGTTACCGTTTTATATTCTGTGAAAAATTGAAGATGCATTCTACCTGTTTGAGAAAATGCCGAACAGGCTCGAACTCGGCTCGAACTGGCCCAAGCTGCTGACCGAACCGAGTCGGGCTAGCAAGACAGGCTCGAACTCAGCTTGAACTAGCCTGAGCTGCTGACTGAACCGAGCCGAGGTAGCAAGACAGGCTCAAAGACCGAGCTGAGTCGAGTTCGAGCTGGGGTTAGCTACTGGCAGAGCTGTGCCAAGCTCGACTTAGTTCAACTTGTGTACAGCTCTATTTACAACTCTTTAATTTAAGTGCAGCCCAAACACAATCGGAGGTGGACCCATTGATCAACCAACTATTGGTCAAATTCAGTGATGTTTTCAAAGAGCCCAAGGGACTACCACCACCTCGTGCTCAAGATCAAAGAATTCCTCTCAACGAAGGGACAAAACCAGTTGGTGTTAGACCTTATCGGTACCCTTACTGCCAAAAGGGAAATTTTGAGCGAATCATGAAGGAGATGCTTCAATCAAGTATAGTCCACCCAAGTCAATGCCCATTTTCTTCTCCTGTTTTGCTAGTTAGAAAATCTTATGGTAGTTGGCGCTTATGTGTTAACTACTGAGCTCTTCACCTAAAGAAAGTGAAGGAAAAGTCCCCTATCCCCGTAGTAGACACTCTACTTGACGAGCTGAGCGGTGCTACCCTATTTCCTAAGCTGGATCTCAGGTCGAGTACCATCAAATATGGGTTCACTCCGACAACGTGCCCAAGACGGCGTTTCGCACACACGAGGGCATTATGAATTCCTCGTAATGCCTTTCGGCCTTACAAACACACCATCTACCTTTCAAGGACTGATGAACGACATCTTTAGCCCTTATCTTCATAAGTTTATTCTTTTGTTCTTCGACAATATCCTTATGTACAATAGAAATTTGCATGATCATATGAGGCACTTACAATTGGCACTTGTAGTTTTAAGGGTGCATCAGCTCTTTGCCAAGATTTCAAAATGCAGGTTCAATTGCCATGAAATTGAGTACCTTGGCCACGTCATATCAAAGGATGGGGTTATGGCAAACCCATCTAAAATACAGTCCTTGATGAGCTAGCCGATTCCCAAAACTCTAAGTCGTTAAAGGTTTTCTAGGTATCACAAGGTATTATAGGAAGTTCATACGTTATTATGGCAAGATTATGGCACCCTTGACAATTATGTTGAAAAGAAACTTTCCAATGGATGGACGCCTCAGGGGAAGCCTTCGAGAAGCTTAAGATTTCCATGGCCAAACCAACCGTCTTGGCCCTACTTGATTTTGCAAAGCAGTTCACCATCAAATGAGATGCGTCTAGTAATGGGATTGGGGCAATCTTGATGCAAGAGGGACGCCCATTAGCTTTTCTAAGTCAAGCTCTCCAAGGCAAGTCTCTCTGCCTCTCCACCTATGAAAAGAATTATTAGTTCTTGCATTTGCAATGAAGAAGTGGAGACCATATTTGTTGGGTCAACAATTCAAGATCAAAATTGACCAACATAGTCTCAGATTTTTACTTGAGTAGCACATTGGTACACGTGGACAACAAAAGTGGATCACAAAATTGTTGGGGGTATAATTTGTGGTCCAGTATAAGAGTGGTTGTGAAAACAATGTTGTAAATGATCTTTCACACCAAGAAGATGAAGCGGAAGGCGGGTTATTTGCCATCTCGAGCCCACTTGCCACGTGGGTAAGCCGGTTATAGCAATGACCCGGAGCTATAGGCACTAATGGAGTGATTCTTTGAGGGTGAACTGGAAGCTACTAGATACACTTATCACAATGGGCTTCTTTTCTACAAGGACCAAATCTGCCTAGGTTCATAAATGCCTATCAAGCTTCAAGTATTGAAAAACCTCCACAACACTCCGGCTACCACAAGTCAACGAATTAAAGTGGACTTCTATTGGCCTAGTATGTGATCTAATATCAAAAGGTTCATCAAAGAATGGAACGAGTGTCAACTCAACAAATCTGAAAACATCGCACCACCAGCTTGTTGCAACCATTGCCAATTCTTGATAGAATTTGGACTGAAATCAACATGGATTTTATATATGGGCTTTCACCCTCATATGGCAAGAACGTGATAATGGTGGTTATAGATCGACTTTCAAAGTACGGCCATTTTATCTCTCTCACACACCCTTATAATGCCACTACTATAGCTCTTTTATTCATGGATTATATTTTTAAATTACATGGGATGCCGGTATCAATGGTAAGCGACCATGATCCCAATTTTACTAGTGCATTTTGGAAAGAACTTTTCACATTGTAGGGGACTCAAATCACTCTTAGTTCAGCCGACCATCCCCAAACGGATGGACATTCTGAGATTATGAATAGGTATCTCGAAAGTTATCTTCATTGTTTCACAGGAGCAAAGCCTAAAGAATGGTCGAAATGGTTGGTGCTAGCTGAGTGGTGGTACAACACCAACACTCATTCCTCTACAAAGCTAACTCCCTATAAGGCCATCTATAGACTTCCACATTCACGCATCTTATCTTACATACCCGGCACCACACAAGTGCAAGTCATTGAAGACGAATCGAAGAGTCAGATCAAATCCTCAAAATCCTTATGGAGAATCATCAAACTGCCCACGAAGTCAGTAATTAGGTATATTTGCACTTATAACCCTACCGACAACATTTTGTTGCTTTAAGAAGAGCTCTTAAACTCTCTCTCCTAGGTTCTTTAGACTGTACCAAGTTATCCGATGCGTAGGACCAATTGCATATAAGCGCAATCTCCCACCTAAGGCCCGTATATACCTTGTATTTCATGTTTCTTGCCTAAAAAAGAAGCTGGGAGTGAATACAACAGTACAACACATACGCCCGTCAGTTACCAAAGAAACGTTCTTCACCTAGAACCAAAAGTTATACTCCAACGGCGAATGGTTAAAAAGGGAAATAAGACAGACACGGAGGTCTTAGTAAAGTGGCAAGGCACTAAGGCAGAGGATGCAACTTACGAGAACAACAATTTGCTAACCTTGGGGACAAAGTTAATTGAGGGGGGGGGGGAGATGTCACATGCTTGGGAGTTGATTCAAATATAAGGTAGGATCATAGATTGTCATCTGTCTAATAAATTGGTTAGGGTTTATGACGGTTTCAGTTAATGTAATGTATCTAAGTTGTTTAAATGGGTCGAATGGTTGTTAGGTTGTTGAGTAATTTGTGAATTCTTGTCAGCAAGTAGGAATGTGTCGAACGTCTCTTGTAAATGAGTCTTTATAGGAGTTAGTTAATTGAGTTGTATTTAAGAAGTCGCGGGTAAATGAAATTATCATAGAGAAGAATCATCCATTCATCTGTTATTGGAGGATTAGCTCCCTCGAAAAAGCCTACTTGTTCTCTTACACAGATAATTATTTTAGTACGTTATAAATAAAAATAAACAAACCAAGGTAAAAGAAACACCAAAAGCAAGAAGCCCCATGCTATGGCAATTTGCACTACAACAGATGTAAGAGCCAATTCATGGACACAAGGGTGAGATATTCTAGACATTTATTAGGTGGCGTGCACCATGAACATGCCCTTGGCCCAAAAATCAGGCCAGTTCACTCATCAGAGGTCTACATGTGTGAAAAAATATTTGTTCATATGAAAAATATGTTTGAGAAAAATGGATGGTTAGAGATAGAAGATTAATGCCAATTGATGAGAGTACCATCCTAACGTTTCATGGGAGGGGATGCTCCGGGTTGGCCCCCATCTGATCAACGGCTGCTCAGACTTGCATGTGTGTTAGGTTGTCACATGTACGCACAGTTCCTTAAGAACTTTTGTGAATCATCGATTTAAATACCATGGGATACTAAAATTAAGTTGTTTTAAATTATAAAAAAAGATGAGGGAAAAGATCCAATCCCTACAGAAGCACGAAATTTTCCCGTCTCTACTTCCTTAACCATGTACATGGCAGATGCATACAGTGATCTGAACCATTCTTTCCCCGGAGACAGCCATGAATGGACCACAGCCCAAAATGCACAAGGATCAGGCAATCCTAACCATCTAAAAAGTAGTCACTTTGTTCTCCATTCTTTTAGGATTGCCCGATCACGATATTTTTGGCCTCCGAGCCCCCCCCCCCCCCCCCCCCCCCCCCCCCCCCCCCCCTACACACACACACACACACACACGTGTACGGTAGGGGATGCATGGCAATGTCGTGCTCCCGGAGGCGTTGGATCTCATCCAACTCATAAAATACCTGATCTACATATTACTAGAGAGAGAGAGAGAACCTGACGTACGAGGGTTTTGAAAAGAGAATCTTCTCGACAACTGCCATTGCCGAAAGGCAAGAAAATTGTCGGGCCCGTCGAGAAATCGATGAGAATGGAGAGATATCAGTACGGAAAAATCAGTAGCAATTCTGCGGGATTTCGAAGAGATTTGGATCATGTTCTGATATTGCTTGAGCGATTGAGGAGTTCTTGAGCTTTCTTCCTCTGTTTTTCTCTGCGTTCGAGTGCTCGAGGTGACGAGGAATGAGAAATGCTCGCGGCACGTGCACGTGTTGCGCTCGGATCCTCAAGTGGGGCATAAGGTCAGCATACCAAGGCCTGGGAGGGGATTAGGTGAGACCCCGGACCCACCGAGGTAGGTGGGACCCCTGACTGGTGGGGCTCACAGTAATGTATGTGCCATAATCCACACTGTCCAACCATTTTCAAAGCTCATTTTAGGCATGACCCAAAAAATGAAGCATATCCAAATCTTAGGTAGACCACACCACAGGAAATAGTTGTCATTGAATTCCTACCATGAAAACTTCATTGAGTCCACAGGATTGTTTATCTGCCATCCAACCCGTTGATTAGGTCACAACGACCTATATGAAGAGACCACAAAAATATCATCTTGATCCAAAGCATATGTGAGCCACAAGAAGTTTTTAATGGTCAATTACTATTGTTTCATAGCTATGGTCATATGAGATTTGTGCCATGGTCCATTTGAGATTTGGATCTACTTTATTTTTTATATCATACCCTAAAATGAGTTTTCGGGTTCAGATGGATGGCATGGATGAAGTCACAAGGTGGGGCCCACAATCAAAGATCCCATGCACCATGATGGATCCAAGATCCACTGAAGCAGTTCCCACTAGGCCCTAAAAATAGGCCGGTCCTGGTTTTTTGGTCTGATGTTGATCCCGTGCGGATTAGATTGTAGGTAGGCTTGTACATCGAGCTGAACCAAATCGAATTAGTCTCAACCCGGCACGGCCCAGCCCGATCACTGGGCCAACATGTCCAGCTCGAACTCGGCCCGGTCAGCAATCGGGCGAGTTTGGGCCGATCTCTGTCTCAAATGGTTAGGGTAAGGATTTAGGATATATATATATATATATATATATATATAGGGAAAAGGTACTATACGCTCAACCGTATTATACCTTTTATAAGGTTGAGTGTTGGCGGCACGTTATTGGTTCTGATGGTGAAAATTTTAAACAAATGAGGAGATTTTATAGGGAAACAGGAGAAACAAAACCGGTGAAACAGGTTATTAAAATATCCATCCACCTCTCTCACGCGTATTTTCTGAAAAAGCCTTGCGCATGCCGTTGAAATCTTCCTAAGGCCCACTATGATGTTTATCTAAGATCCAACTTATTCATAAGTTAAGACATACATGAAAGAATGGAAAACACAAATTTCGGCTTGATCGAAAACTTTTGTGCCCCTTAGAAATTTTTAATGGTGGGCATCACTTTATCTACTGTTTTCTGTGGTGGGTACATTCCAGCTTTGGATCTGACTCATTCTTTGTCTCATGCCTTAAATTGATATCTCCGAGTGAATGGACAGTATGAATATAACACATACATCATGGTGAGTCTGATTATGTAACCTCTCGTAGCTAATTTGTATCTAGCTAGTGTTGGGGTCCATTGCAACTTTTAATAGGACGCGTATTGCGTTGTCCAAACGGGCAAGGCTTTGTGAGGCCCACCGTGATATAAGTGTTTTATCCATGCCATTAAAAGATTTTCTCATATCGTTTTAAGTTATTATCCTTAAAATGAGGCAGGTCCATAGCTACAGTGGACCATAAATAAAGGAGGTTGTACTGATAATGACACTCACCGTTGAAACCTTTCTAAGTGCTAACATTATCTTGTTTTACCATCCAACCTATTCACAAGGTCATGTAGACGTGGATGAATTGAAAACACAAATATCAACTTGATCCGAAACTTCTCTAGCTCACAAGAAGTTTGTAATGGTGGAAGTTCAATCCACACCTTGTAGTCCACTTAAGCCTTGGACCTGCTTCATTTTTTAGTTCATATATTAAAATGATCTGAGAAAATCTTTGAACAAAGTAGGCAAAACACTTACATCACGTTGGGCCCCACAGAGCTCTGCCTGGACGGAGTAGGACGCGCATTACTGAAGAAAGTGGGTGTAGGTGGATTAGATATTGAGAGGTGGACGCGTATTGCGTCCTACCCCGCACGTCTCTGGCCCTAAACAGGTAGTTTTATAGGCGGGCCCACCGTCATGTATCATCCAAGCCGTTCATCCCTTTTCTAAGATCATATTAATGCATTAAAACAAAAATGACGCAGATCCATCGCTCAAGTTGACCACACCAAATAATAAGCTTGGTTGCATTAAATGCACATAGGGGTGTACACAAACCGGGCTAGCCCGGTTAGCTCGCTCGACCCGGCCCGAAAAAGCCCGACTCGGCCTGACCCGGAACTGAGTTCGGGTTAGGACGGGCCAATTTTCTAGGCCCGAAACTGAGTTCAAGCCGAGTTTGGATACCTCCCAGTTCGGCCCGACTCGGTCCGAAACCCAACTCGCCCCGGCCCAACCCGACCCGGCTCGACTCGGTCCGAAACCCGGTTCATATATATATAAAACTAGTTCTTGTAATTCGAAAGGTTTAAAGCCACATATGTAATTTCTAAGTAATTTCTAACTACTCATGTCTCATCCATCACTCTGCAAGAGTATCAAATCATTTCTTCATGAAGATTGTGAAGATGATTTGCAACATGGCAAAATGTCATGTGTACAAGATCTGGGTCAGTCATCAGGTGGGCTAGCCCTGCTTCCCACTTATCAGTTGGGCCACATTTCTACCAGAAGAATCAATGGTTGGAAAAGCAATAATGACTGATGGTGAGTCTATCATCCTATTTTTTGGGCCATTGGATGTTCAAAGTGGGACCCAATAAGGACTGGCCTAGATGTGAAACACATGTACCACATTTCTTATCTTAATATGGATTAGAAAAATGAAATCTTAGTTCCATCCGGTTGGATGTACTAATTAGATCTTTTGATTCGAAAATCAGGCCGGTAAACACCTTAGGTTGGCCACAGGTATAAAACAAATAAACGGCTAAAACAAATTCTCTAGTCACCCATTTGTTTTGGGCAGTATGGTCACCGGGAGGAATTGAACGTTCCAGGCCAGAAGATTTTTTGTGGAGTCTATAGTTCAACTATCTAAACCGTTGATCGAGGGCCTTGTAAATTAATGGGACACAGATTACCTGCCAAAGCCCTTCCCATGAACTTGCTGTAAGGTTCGAAACTGGCCCGAACTCAGGTTCGAAACTAGCCCGAATTCGAAGGTTCGAAATTGGCCCGAACTCGGCCCGAACTCGCCCGGGCCCGGTTCGGGCTAGAGATGTTGGCCCGGTGACCAGGCCCGGTCGGGTTCGAACCTGGTGTGGCTGTTGAACGGGCTTGGATGAGCTGAGGCCAGTTCGACTCGGCCCGACCCGTGTACACCCCTAAATGCACAAACATTAAAGGCTAGTTGCATTAAATACAAGTGTCTTATATGGTGTGGTCCATTTGAGTATTGGATCTGCCTCATTTTTGTGTTAATGAGTTAGAATGATCTTAGAAAAGGGTTGAATGGCTTGGATAAACTGATACATTACGGTGGGCCCGCCTATAAAACTGCCCGTTCGGGGCTAGAGACGGGCGGGGGTTGGACGCAATCTGCGTACCTGACAGGTTGAGTAGCAAGTTGGCCCCCGAAGTTACGTTACCAAGTTCTGTGGACCCCACTATGATGTATGTGTTATATCCACACCGTCCATCCATTTTAAGATATAATTTTAGGGCATGAGACAAAGAATAAGGAAGATATAACTCTGTAGTGGACCCCACTACAGAAAATAGTGGGGAGAGTGATTCCCACCGTTGAAACTATCCCAAGGCTACCATAATGTTTATTTGAAATCCAACCTGTTCAAAAGTTAAAGAAGACATGAAATAAGAGAAAACACAAATATCAGCTTGATCTAAAACTTTGGTGGACTTTAGAAGTTTTAATGGTGGGTGTCACTGTCCCCACTCTTTTCTATGCTGGGGTCCACTGGAGCTTTGGATTTAACTTATTCTTTGGATATTATCCTAAAATGATCTCTCCAAATGGATGAAAGGTGTGGATACAAAATATACACCATGGTGGGCCTACAGTAACATTACTTCAGCAGCGTGTCTCGCTACTCAAACTGTTGTAGCTAATCCGCGGAAATCGGATTACTAAGTTACTCAGCTTTTATCGTACTGAGTAAACTCAGTTGGCCCACTGTGAATGTATGTGATTTATCCGCACCGTCCATCCATTTTTCCTACTAATTTTAGGGGTTGATCTCAAAATTACAGTAAATCTAAAGCTCAATTGGACCATGCCACAAGAAACAGTGTGAAATAATGATTTTCACCGTTGAAACCTTCCTAGGGCCCACATTAATGTTTATTTGCCATCCAACCTGTTAATAGTATCAAAAAGGCATGGACGAAGATAAAACACAAACATCAGCTTGATCCAAAACTTCTACTGCCTCCAAGAAATTTTCAATGATAGAGGTTTAATCACACTATTTACTGTGGTGTGGTCCAGTTGAGCCTTGTATATGCTTTCTTTTTGTTCTCAAGACCTAAACTTATCTTTTAACACAGATGAACGGAGTGGATAAACTAAATAAATAAAGGTGGACCCAAAGAGTTTATTCAGCACGCTAATGGTACTGAGTTATTTGGCAGGCAATCCGCTTCGAATCCGCGATTGCACTTGAAGTGGATAGAATCGGTGGGAATTGATCTTCTATAGTTGAGAAATTTTCTGGCATGTCAGGTTGCACTGTTTTCAGTCACATACAACCATAGTGTTTGTGAGAAATCCATCCCATCCATCAACTTTTGGAGATCATTTTAGGACACGGGGACAAAAATGAGCCGGATCCAAGACTCAAGTGGGCTGTATTAAAGGAAAAGGTGGGTAGGAAAATTTCTACCGTTGAAACCTCCCTAGGTCAAAAGTAATGTTTCAATTGCATCCATACCGTTCATAACAATATTCATACTGAGATGAACTGAAAACAAAAATATTATACTAATTTAAAACTTATGTGGCCCCATGAATATTTCAACTGTGGATGTTCAATCATCACTTTTTCGGCCCACTTGAGTCTTATATCCGGCTCATTTTTGGCCTCTTGTCCTAAAATGATATGGAAAAATGGATGGAAGGGGTGGATTTCTCGAAAAAGAAAAAGAAAAACCACGGTAGGCCCCACGTAAGTTTCTAGCGCAAGGTTTTTGGCATAAAATAAGCGTGAGAGAGACGAGGTTGAGGGATATTTCAATAACCGGTTACATCGGTTCTATTTATCCAATTTCCCTATAAAATTTCTCAATTTGTTTAAAATTTTCACCATCCCATGAATAACATGCTGCCAGCACTCGACCTTATGGAAGGTATAATACGGTCGAGCGTATAGAACCTTTTCCCATATATATATATATATATATATATATATATATATATATATAAATGGCCGAGTCGGGCCGAGTCGAGTTGAGTTTCGGACCAAGTCAGGCCGAACTGGGACCTGTTCGAACTCGGCTCGAACTCAGTTTCGAGCTGAAGAAAATGGCCCGTCCCAGACCGAACTCAATTCTAGGTCGGGCCGAGTCGAGTGAGTTAACCGAGTTAGCCCGATTCGTGTCCAGCCCTAATTGTAGGCAGCCCACATTAGGCTAATAAATTGTTTGAGATTGAATGGAAACCAAATCTGTTATCCGTACCCTGAACCCTGTCCATGCCCTAAACCCTAAAAGCCCAAACCCTGGGAATCAACCATAAACCCAATTAACCCAGCCAAATAAACCCATTAAAACCCAAAACCGAAACCTAGCTAGTCAACCCACTAAATCAACTCACCTAGTCAGCCTGCCCAGTAAACTCACCTTGTCTAACTAGCCCTGAAACCCATTTGGTCCATGCCTACTTCCAAACCCCGAAATGTCTAACAAGGAGCTATTGAATCAAGTGATCGAATTAAACAAGAACACAAAATCTACCACTGTCAAAAATCCTGTCACAAAATGGGTTCCAAAAGAAAAGAAGAATTGTCAGGTTACTCATTCAATCCATATACCAGGAAATGAAACAAAGTGGTACCTGGATAGCGGATGTTCAAGACATGTCACAGGTGACAAATCCATTCTTTTAAACTATTCAGATCTTAATGATGGGATAGTCACCTATGGAGACGGAAGCACCGCTAAGGTAATTGGACAGGGAATCATCAAAGGAATTAATTCGTTCAAAATTGAGAATGCTTTCTGCATAAAAGGATTGACACATAATTTACTAAGCATATCTCAAATCTGTGACAATAAGCATGTGGTTACATTCAACAAGGACAAATGCGAAATCTCAGACTTATCAGGAAAAACAGTAATGAGGGGTTCTTGCACAAATAACCACTGCTATGTCATCAAAGGAAAAGGAAAGAATGATCTCTATGCCCAAAATTATTGAGCATAGAAAAACAAGTCCAGGTCATGCATCGAGATCTGGATATTTGTTGAAATGATGCAATTTTGTTGAACTCTTAATGTTATATCTGAGGTGTCTCACCTCATCTTTTGCACATAAACATCTTGATGTTTATAATTTTGATTTGTACAAAATTTTGCTATTTATACTGATCGATTCAAAGGTATATTTCATTATACAGGAAAGTTTTTCAAAATTAAAAAAATATGTCCATCGATAGGTTACGATTAAATCGATCAAGGACGATATTATCGACATCTCTTCAGAATTTGAAAAGTCACGAAATCGAAAATGTTATCGAAGACATCTTCGATAAAATCAAATAGGGCATATCGATGTCATCGAAACAATGATCGATGATATGGAACCTCACCGCCTGATAAAAGGCCGACGAACAGGAAAAATCATTTCTTGCCCTTTCTGCTCAATTTTCTCAGGGGTTCTCTTTCATGGCTCTCATCATAGGTCAACCGCATGCTATCTAAAGTGTTCGAACTCAGGATATCTCTAACACATATTCTTGATTCCTCAAAGTATACCTTGTTGTGTTGAGATCCTCCCTTTTGAAAATTTTTTTTGGTCGGTTGACAAGATTCTCAGAAACTTGTCTCCTTCAACGCCTTCTTCCGAGCTGTCCTAATGAGTATGGAAAAAGGAAAGGGCCCAATCATCGGTGAATCATCTCGGCCTAGTAAAAAGAAAATCGTGGCTTCAAGAGGAAAGGGCAGGACACAGTCATCACATAGAGCAACTCCGACTGCAGCGCCAGCATCGCCAGATACTGTTGTAAATCCTCCTCCACACATTCTTAAAAAATATTTTAGGAGGCGTCTGGTGTGTGAGCGTAGGGTTGACAGGAACTGTATAAAACCCTACAATATAGAAGCTTTGTTAGAGGCAATCGACTGGCTTCCGCTTCTTGATTTTGGGGGAGCATGCCACAATGAGCGGACTTATCAGTTCTTTGCATATTGTCACTCTCCAACACTAGAACCACCATCGTTTACTATCACAGTTGGAGATGATAGTGTTGAGATTACTGTAGAATCCATTACTTACATTCTCGACTTAACCTTGTCCCCAGTTGGATTTTCTAACCTTAATGTCGAAAATCCTATCACTCAGTCTTCAATTACTAAATTCCTGTGTCAGGGTCGAGATATCCCATGGTATCAGGGAAATGCTCTAAAAGCAAAATATTTACACCCTCGATACCGCGTCTTGCATAAGATATTTTGTTCAAATGCTTATCCTCGTGGACCAAATCGCTCTGATCTTACCGGATTCATGACCATGATCATATACTGTGACGCCATTGGAGTCAAACTTTGTCTGCCTACCTTGAGACTCCACCAAATAGCAAGCGTCATCCATCAGTCCATAGCAGTATACTTACCATTTCCTCACATCATCCATGAAATCTGTGACAAAATTGGTATCCCTCAAACGAGTGATCCTGTACGTCCTCTTCAACATTTTAACAAGGTCAATATATGAAAATTGGACCTTAAGTTTCACGAGTATAAGGATGAGGATTCTGAGGAGGCTATTCATGAAGACGATAAAATGGGGGAAGGTACTATTCCAACTAGTGTAGATCCGGTAAAGCCACAATATGCTCCTGAACCAAGCGGTTCGGCTCCAACTCAGCGTGTCAAGTTCCACCAAGACAAAGTTGGTGTGATACAACGTGGTTTAGGTCGAATAGAAGACAAGTTAGGGGGACATAATGCGAGATTTTTCGCACTTGAAAAGATGATGTCTAGCATTCAACGGTTAGTCCAGCAATTGATCGACTTGTTTACCTGTCGCAGAGATGATGCAACACCATCATCATTAGCCCCATAGTATCAATGATCTTCATGCCATCTCAACACTCTGATTCTCAGCGCAACGTTGGGCATGGACATCTTTTTTATTGCCCTACGTTTTTACGTGTGTATGAGACGGCTATTCAATTGACAAATCTAATAGTTTTTTTTGTTGTTGCCCACGATGGGGACCTGTTCTCTTTTGATTTTAATGTTATACTACGGCCAACCTTGGGCGGTATATGTTTTTGTTTAGATATTGTGGGCCATGGCTAATTATAATTCTCACATCTTAATTGCCCTGTTTTATCTCATGATCTTTGCAAATGGTATGTGATGCATTTGATGCTGTGTTTATCTCACTACCTTGGTCTGCTCTGCATACATACTTACTGCATATTCCTCTTAATGATGGTTCTACCACGTTACTTTAACTTCAGTCAATATCAACTACTATATCTTTGTCAATGACTGCCAAAAAGGGGGAAAACAATTCAAACACCCTGAACAGAAAATTGTATATCTGTCTATGAATGGTGTTGCAAGTGTTAGGGGGAGCTGCTACCTCAAGATAGGGGGAGAATGCTGTAAGGGGGAGCAGCTACTGGTTGTATACATGGTTTCATTAGAAATTGTAAAATTGTGTAAAATGCATGTACACACAATTTAGGATGTGTTTATCTAGATACTATTCTAGGGTGTTTTGGTATTTTGTCACGTAATTGACAAAGGAGGAGATTGAAAGTACCCTGGTTTGTCAATTAGCGTGAGTGTTGAGTCAACTAGACTACAAAGCCTCATAGGAAGATCAATTCAAAGCGTCTGCCTCAACCGGATGTGTGCAAGCTCGCCACAGGTAAATTTAAGCCTCACGTCCCATGTCCCAAAACACCAGGTATATAAAACCCTTAAAACAAGTTAGAATATCATAGGGTTTTTAAGTAAGAAAATTTTTCAAAAACAGAAAATCTCTAAGTTTTCTTGCTTTGTCGATTTTATCGAAACACATCTCGATATGATCGACCTGCGCTGTCGATGTCCTCGATGATAAATCGATTCCATCGGAATGAGGACAAAAAGTGTTCAGCAACCACATGTACATATGGACGGATTTATCGATGTATCGATATGCTATCGATATAATCGATATTCAAATCTCGAGTCCATCGAAAATGACTCGATAATATCGACAGGTAGATCTCCGGTGCCCCTGTTTTTCTTAAGAATATCATATGTGCATCAATATATCGAAGCCTCCTCGATACCATCGAAATTTAAATCTCGATGATATCGGAAGGCTCTCGATGATATCGGTCATACGTGCCAAGTTTTCCAGTAAAATATTTCAGGATAGTTTATCTATGATCGAGGGTCACTCGATATAATCGATATTCAAATATCGATGATATCGGTACTGTTTCGATGGCATCGAACAAGAACATAGACTGTCTAGCAAGCTTAATAAGAAATCCGTTGGATTTATTGATGCCTCGACACAGTTATCGATATCATCGACATTCAAATTTCGATGATCTCGCAGATCCCTCGATCATTCTTGTAAACCTGAAATATTTCAAGTAAAGTCTCTCTCATTTTCAAATGTCGATGAATTGACACTAGCATCGATAGAATCAGAGTCGAAATTCGATGACATCGACACCTGTTTCGATTCCATCGACCAGCTGGCAAGAGGTTTCAAAAGCGTATGACATTTGAGTTTGTGTCATCGAGCGGACCATCGATGTTATCGAGAGTATACGCTCGATGATATCGAAGTTCATCATAAATGTGACCGTTTTATATCCGTTGGAACCTTTTGCCTATATAAAGAGGACTTGTCTATTATTGCTGGTAGAGAAAGAAGAGAGTGCTTTTGAGTGTTTTACCTTAGATTATATACCCAAAGCCCATTCTCTCAAGGAAGTTCATCCTTCAATCCACCCTCATCATTGATATTCAATAGAGTGGATTGAGGAATGAACTTCCGCATTCAAGGATCCTCCAGCTGCTACCTTAATGGTAAATCATTAAGCTGGGATGCCTTGAATGCATAGATGATCAGAATCACTCTATCTTCCTTATAGGAAAACATTTTATAGAGTAGGATTTCGTCTTAACCTTGACCCAACCCGAAGCCTCGTATTGGTACACCATCTGTGTTGTGGATCAAGGAAGCCGAAGATTCTTCATCAATAAGGAGGAGATCTTCGTTAACGTGCTGAATGGGACTCATCCACTTATTTGTAAGTTATTAGAGTCCAAAGGACACTTGTGATCATTCCTTTTTAGGATTGGGTCTAAGGTGTTTCTCACCCTTGCAAGCCCTTGTAGGAGGCCTCTGGCGGGAGTGTATGTGGTGGGTACGTAGTGTTGACCCTTGCTCTGTGGAGAGTATAAACTTCCGGTTGAAGGTAAACCTATCTAAAACCTTAGGTTCGAGGTGAACCATGTGAAACCTCAGTTAGGGTCTTATGGAAGATCCTTAGCCAATGTGCCTAAAAGTGGGTGCGTTGTGTTGACCCTTGCTCGTGAGAGCACAAACAGTCAGCCTTAGTGTAGGTTGTAAAGGTTGAAGGTAAACTTGATTTAAAACCTTAGGTTTGAGGTGAACTGCTGTGAAACCTCCCTAGTAAAATCCGGTACACTCAAGCTTTGAGTGCGGTTACCGGGAGTGGAGTAGACAAGTAGTCGAACCACTATAAAAATGACTGTGTTTGAGATTGCTATTCCTTGGTTTGTGTGATTCGCTTTAATATTTTCATATATGAATATCTGAGATCACATCTCACACACATACATAGTCATATCCATCATTAACTAGTTTGCATATTGTTTACTTCTTAAATAGTTTGTGATTGGATCATCTACTTGGCTTGGAAGCCAGTAGAGTTACTATTGAGTAATCCTAATATGTGCTTGTTGTTAGGATTAGTGGAATAAGATTTTAAATAAACCATAAAAACTTTAAAAAGTCCTATTCACCCCCTCTCTAGGACACATTGGCCTATTCCTACTTCAAGTAAAGCGGTCTTCGCCGCAATTTCAAAATCGTCATAGAAAGGCAACCGACAATCTGAATTGAGCTAGGGTTAGCCCCTCTCTTGACTTTCAAATGCTCTGATCAAGGTATTATGACGTTGTATGATGGATCAGATCCACACATCGATCACACTTTTTCGATCTTGACTGTCCAATACTCTAATCGAGGCCTTTGCATGCGGTATGACGGATCAGATATGCATATCAATCACATGTCATGCATTTACACACATCATGCATTGCATTTCATGCATTTTTCAATTCCTCAATGGATTCCTGATCCTAACCGTCCAACATCCACTTGGAGCCCTTTGGACGTCGAATGATGGATCATATCCATTCCATATATTTTTATTTTATTTCCCTGGTGGATATCTGATCTTGACCGTCCCACATCCACTTAAAGCTCTTTAGACATCGAACGACGGATCAGATCCATTCCATTTTATCACTTCATGCATTGCATTTCATTATACCAGCCATTTACATCCATCTCATTTCCATGCACCATTTAATAAGGTAACCCTGATTCCGATTGTTTAAATTTCTAAAAAGACCTTTCGGACATCAGGTAGCAAATTAGGTCCATTGCATTTCATCCCGCATTATTCGATCTTAACTGTCTAAAGCTTTGATCAAGGCCATTAGACGTCGTATGATGGATCGAATCCACATCATCTACATCAATCAAAACCTTATTCAAAACATCCAAATTTTCCAAAAAGACCTTTGGACGCCGAGTGGCAAATTAGACCCATTCCATCTCATCCAACATCTCCGATCTTGACCGCCTAATACTTTGATGGAAGCCATTAGATGCAGTATGGAGGATCAGATTGACACATGTTAATCGCCCTAGATCTTGGCCACCCAAAGTTTCGATCAAAACCTATTAGACGTTGTATGATATATCAAATCTATCCCGAGTCATACCAAAAGACCAAATTTTGCATTCACAATACCTGCACGATCGCTAAAAGGCAGGTATGTCTGTTAAACACAAAATTCACAATAAATAAATAAATAAATAAAATAAATAATAAAAAAAACTTCCAAAAATATCAAGCGCATTTGACATCTTATACAATGATCAATTTCCCATACTCCTCGGTGGATGTCAACGAAAAACATTTGGTTTTGATTTTATCCCAAAAGGATTTTACCCAAAAGTTTTTTAAAAAGCAAACATAGGATGATTGACCTAAACTCACAGTGCCAGTCCAATAATTCTGGAAAAATGATAGATTCAAAATACTTTGTTTCGATACCTGGATTTATAGTTGGGCATGGGATGACTCGACTCGGCAAACTCGACTCGTCCGACTCGATCCGAACCGAGTGGGTGAGTCGATCTGAACCGAGTAGACTTCATCCAATCCGAACTCAAATTGAGTTGAGTTCGAGTCACCTAGTAACTCGACTCATACACACACACACACAAAGTCATGCTCACCTACGCAAGTGCGCACCTTTGCGCACGTGTTATGGGCGTCTAATCCGAACGGTCCATGTGATGTGGAATCCCATGAAACCCCATGGGATAAAGTTTCACCCTGATCTAAAATTCAGGTGGGCCATAGCAAAGAGAAATGCAAATCAAAGGAGGAAACTGTTTTCATTTTTCATGGCCTACCAAAGTTATGGATCAAAGTAAAAATTGGGCTTGGGGGGTTTCATGAGGTGTTGTGCATGTGGACCGTTCGGATTTTGGAGTCACATCATGTATGATGAGTTCTCAAAAAAGTTCGCACGGCGTCCATGCAAACTAGTGCGTAGCTAAGCATTCAGTTACACACACACACACACACACACACACAAATTTGACGTTTCAGATCTGAGATGTCGTGTAGCTGATGGAGAGACTGCAATTCTGGCAAGTGCACCTAGGTTATGAGTTATGATTTAAGCCAGTGGATACTTGCTGCACCCGACCCGACTCGGTACTTGTGACTAGGTCGGACTTGGTCCGGATTAGTCCAGGCCAGACTCAGATGGAGTTAGTCATGCTGGACTCAATATCGAGTTGGGTTGAGTTTGGGTCAGGTCTTTTTCAAAATTAAATTGAGTCGGGTCATCCCTAACTCGGTTCGACTCGACTTAATGCCCAACTCTACCTGGATTAGCGTAATCCACGCTCCAACTTGCGAAAAGATCTTTTACAAATCACAGTGACAAAATCCAGAACTCGAATGGCTAAAAGCATAATCTAAACAATTCTATTCTAGGACACATGTAAAATTATTGCATTGTAATGCGAGAGATCCGTAAAGCCATAAATCTCGCAAGCAACTACCCATTACAAACAATACGCTTGCAAACAATCCTAGGAGATTGTGCAGCATAAAAAAGTACTCTTACAGATCCAACATGTGTTATCCTCATAAGGTCGCGCGCTCGCATGGGCTTTAACCACTCAAACATCCAACCCAGTAAATTTCTTTGATGCGTACACCAATCAACAACGTGAAAGGTCTGTAATTAGATATTGTAATGCTTTCCCCACTATGAATTGTCTAAGTTAAGCTTGTAACCAAGTAAGCTTCTTGATCATGATACTCTGGCAAGCAGAGGAACCAATCGCCTCTTTGTCTACTCTAGGTGGGGTGTCCACTCTCTTTGGCATTTGGTTGTATTCCAACCTCTGCTAGAGAGGGGCATCTATAGACAACCCCTAATTAAAACATGACCATTTGGCTTTGTAACTTGGTTGGGCCATCAATTTGAACGGCTAAAACTGTCACAAAAAAGGCAACCAATGGTATGGATTGAGCCAAGGTTAGCCCAACACCGTTCTGAGCACCAGCATTTTGCCCCAGCGCCATCTTTGCGCGAAAAACTAAATTTTAGTGATTTTTCATGAGTTCTGGCCCTCCAGCCGCTCGTTGACACATGGCTTGGCTTGCACAAGCCTCACCCATGCCATCATCCATGTCATGACCCATGTTGTCTTCCTTGACATCATCCATGCCATGACCCATGTTGTCCTCCCTATCATCATCCATGCCACCATCCATGCCACTGTCATCATCCAGGTCACGATCTGCACCATCAACCATGGCCATCCGATGACTCATGGGATGGCATGGTTCACACGAACCTAACTATGCATCCAAGCCTAAGGCTCTTTAGGTCCGAACCTACCCTTCAAACACTTATAAAAGGCTTTCTCGCCTTAAAGAAAAATAGGAGGGCGGGGAGAGTGAATAGAGAGCCAGTCGGAAGGGAGAGCCAAAGAGAGGTCTAGAGTGTCTAGAGAACCTGAGAGAGAGAGAGAGAGAGAGAGAGAGAGAGAGAGAGAGAGAGAGAGAGAGAGAGAGAGAGCAACAACTAGGTCACGATGCACACACCGCATGGGGCAAACCCTTTCCAATAAGCCCTCTCTGAAATTGATTGGATCTGGGAATATTTTGAGAAGCAACCTAGGGCAATGAAAAGTGAACTCCGAAAGTGGCATGGAGTGGATCTCCCATAAACCAACTTTATAGATCTTTATCCTTTCCTGGAAGCTAGGGTACCTCAAAACTTCAAGGTGCCAAAATTCGAACGATACGATGACGCATGATGCCCTGTAACCCACATGAAAGCATTTTACGACGAACTCAATGTCATGGCAGGGGATGATGGAATCTTGATCTGATTGTTCCAAAAGTCCCTAAGATGTTACACGCGTAGTTGGTACACATCACTTGATCATTACAAAGTCAGGACTTGGGAAGACATGTCCCAAGCATTAATTAATCGCTTTACGTACAATTTAAAAGTAACACTCAGAAGGGCAAACCTTGCTGTTTTAAGACAAAGGAATAATGAGTCTTTTTCAGCTTATGTTAGACGATGGCAGGCCAAGGCCACCAAAATGAAAACACCCATCGATGAGGAAGAGCAGATCTCCATGATTGTCCACTTGTCAAACTCGAGTATATCTGGATACCTCGTATCATATCGGTATGTCAACTTCATCCAACTTATCTACTATAGGGAACAAGTCAAAACTGAAATAAGGTTTGGGGCAATCTCCCCTAGCCACATCAGGCCGCACTGGAAACATGGGATTAGGTGGATGAAGAGCCCATAGAATACGAGAGCGATGATGACAATATTCCCATCCTATGTCCAACAGAAGATGACGATCTCGTCACTTTTGCCCAAGGCGCACCATTCGCCACTTAACAGTGACAGCTCCAATAGTAATAGCAACCACAAAGATGGAACTTACAATACTTAAATCAAAATTGACAAATGGGTACGGTTCAGGAACCTAGGCAGCTCACTCCATTGACTCAATCTTACAGTAGCATACTAGCCATGCTAGTCTAAAGGTAACTCCTTGTCCCATTGCAGCCTAGGCCCCTATTGAACCCACTGTCGCCAAACTATAACAAAAATGAGTATTGCACATTCCATCAATCCAGGCGGCACACAACGAACCGTTGCTTTACATTAAAACATGTGGTTTAGATTTTGATCAACGAAGGAAAAATTCAGTCGTGACCCTGGACACAACTTCTAAAAACATGCTTTAAAATCCTCTGTCACCACATCAAGTGAGTCTCAACACATCGGGCATCCCTACCATCAATCCTGTTTGGGAAAGGTCTCATCCCCATTTAACCCAGTTCACCCATTCCAAAAGAGTTCACCTCGTTTATCTTACATGAGGCACCATCCTACTCAACGCCCACTCAAATCTTAGTCCTCCAGGGATAGACCCCTAATCTAACCTATAATCCTATATCTAAGCATAGACATAGGCCAATCAGTCATCGGTCCTCTAAGAAAAGATCCACAACCAACGTTTACCACCGCTCCCTGCTATAGTCCAACGTGTTTAGTCAACCGCTCGTCCTTCAAGAAAGGTCGCCCGAGCGAAATTTCCTATTGCGTATCTCAGCCTAGTCAAAGCACCATGCTGACTAGCCAACTTTCTTCAAAAGCCCAGAGTCCAGCTTGTCATGCCCAGAACTTGGAAACTGGGCTCACAAAATTTCCGATCACCAAATCTGGCGCCGACAGCCTCCGCAGTACCCCATTCTTGGCTCCCAGCACCCATATACCAGGTTCCGATCCTGGGATCTTACAAGGAGGATTTTCAACATGAATTGGATTCGTAATAAGCATAACCATAAGCATAACTCACAAACAATAACCAAGGCACCATCACAAAATCCATTATGACAAAAAACTTTAAGGTACAATACGCATAAAGGGAAATATAATAACAGAACCAGAAGCTCCAGAAGTCCACTACACGCTCCAATCTCAATGCTGTTGCGGCGTCCTAGCGTCACCTGCACGCATCAATCATGCATAAGTTTATAAAAAGCTTAGAGGGTGGTGAGAGTGTGTGCGCAATACAAGCGTGCTTAGAATGCAATATCAGAGTAATGCGGAATATGCTGGTGAATCCATGAATACTATCGGCCATATCAAGGCCATGCGATGCAAGGCATGAATGATGTTGGCCATACCAAGGCCATGCGATGCGAGATGCAACTCAAGCATACTAGTCCTCATCCGAATTCACATATCAATGCAACTCATCACTAGAGCATCAAATATCAGTACAGTTCTCACACTAGACAATTACCGGGGTTTAGTACACTCTACGCCAGCTTTTCGCTCCTATCCGAGTGTACAACCGGGTAAGTGGAAGAGACCTCACTATTCGCCTGCCAATATCGGACCCGGCTCATCAATAGCGGACCTATTCCTCAAGTTGGTCAAACTCAACTTAGATATTGCCTCCTCACTCAGGCGGGTAAGGTCACGCTCATTTCTAACTGACCACGACACAGTGGGAGATGCGGCCTACTGGTATACGGCTCTCATGTGCTCATGTATCCACTCGGTCTCGACTTTGGAGTCATCCTCTGGTACCATCAGGTTTATGAATTTTCACCCAAGGACATTTATGGCGCCCCAATGCTAGTAATAGTATTTTTGGTATCTGAATATGTCATCCACGATATGCCTGTGGAGGCTATAGCCCTGATGTCGCTATGACATATAATAATTATGTAACATAGATGTGAGATGCATTAATCACACTATCCAGTCATACAGCAATCCTGCGCGTACCGCACGCTCATGTGAGCAACTCCTATTAGTAAGTCCCATAAACAATCTGCCCAATGGCATATGCTATGATCAGTCACTCCTCATATCAAGCATACATATGATGCTTATGGGCATGAATCATGGGGTTATACTAAGCATGTTATATGGTGATGAACTATTTTCATAACAAAGATGGGCCTAGACGGCCTACACACAACAAGTATGAGCCTTAGTGAGAGCTACAATGCTGACATTTAACCATCATTGCTCCCAAGGCATGGCCCGCCATAAACATCATTACATACATCATGGTAGAATCACACATCGCAATGAACCTCATATACATCACATTCGGTCCCACATAAAGGCCTCATATACGTCTTATTGGGCCTCACTCATGGTCCTTATATACATCACATTGGGCCTCAACCCATGGGCCTCAAATACATCACAATGGGCCTCATATACATTAGGTGGGCCACATCACATGGGCCGCACCAATGGGCCTCATATACATCAAGTGGGCCGCACCCAATAGGCCTCATATACATCAAGTGGGCTTCATCATATGGGCCAATATATATCATCGAGCCTCATCAAATGGACCGCAATTGCATCCAGGTAGGCCTTAACGAATGGGCCACAAATTCATCAAGGTGGGCTTCATGAATGGGCCACAAATACATCAAGGTGGGCCTCTTCACATGGGCCGCACCAATGGGCCTCATATACATCAAGTCGGGCCCACCATTCTAGGTAAACTATCTACACCATACATATATTATTATTATTATTATTATTATTTTTAGAGATCATTTTAGAACATTACCCAAAAATGAATCATATCGAAAGATCACCTGGATCATACCACAAATAGCAGTGGAGATAATGATTTTCACTGTTAACAATTCACTGGGCCCGCCATAACGTTTATTTTCCATCCAATCTGATCATAAGGTCACAAAGACCTGGATTAAAAGAAAAACAAATTTTATATTGATCCGAAGCTTCCGGAACCCCAAAACGGGTTTCAATTGTAGGCGTTCAATCCTCCACTGGTTTTTGCAGTGTGGTCCACCTGATATGTAGATTTGTCTTTTTTTTTTTGTCTCAAGCCTTAAGATGAGCTCACCATCTGGATGAACAGTTTGGATGTAACACATACACCAGCGGGACCCACAAAACTTGTTAACGTCATGCAGTAGAACCCACTGCTGGACAGTTTAGATACAAATACATCAAGGTGTGTTCAGCACGGTCCCACATGCTAGACGGTGCACACACGATAGGTGGGTCCCATGCTTCACGAACGAAGTGGATTAAAAACCCATACATCATGGTGCGTGCCACACAGCACCATCCAGATGGACGGTGCAGAATATATATAGCAAGGTAGGTCCCATCACAAGTGAGCCCTCAAATGAAAATCAACGGTGGATCACCCACCAATTAGCCTTCTTCTTTAGCTCCTTGGAATGCTAATCTCCTAAGCTCCTTCTTTGATGGAGGATGATGAAGTTTGGATGGTTAGATGGTGAGATGTGGGGGGTAGAAAGTGGGCCACACTTGGCTCTTTGGAATATCCTGGACGTTGGCTCTCTTGGTTGCTTGGGAGTGAAGAGAGAAATGAGAGAGAGAGAGAGAAGTGATGGGATGAAAAGGTGGAGTGATGGGTGATGGGTGTAAGGAAGGGATGGGTGGAGAGAGAGAGTTGACTTTGGGAATGGGAGATGTATGGGTGTTGTAAGGGGAGTGATGGGATGTATACTTAACTTGAGGTGATTGATTGATGTGATGGGTTGTAGAGATTCTCTCGAAATTCACAACCTGCGATGTTTTCCTTGCAATAAACGCGAGCCCAAACTCCTGGCTTGGGTATCGCATTAGCCAGTGAGACGCGGCGTTGGAACCGCGGCGACGATGCGGTTGCTAGAGTATAAGTTTCTAGTCCAGCCGACTTAGATTTTTGGGATGTAACTTAGGGTTGCGCGCAAATGCTAATTACAGGTTGCGAGTTGTCAGAATTCCACCGGGAGGACCGCAGAAGCCTATGAAACGGTATGGTCTAGGATACGGGCCTTACACAGCTCCCTCCTCAGATTCCCTGGCATGTAACGAGCCCATGATCCTTCAAGGAAAGAGGCCAGTAAGTTGTTCTGAACCATTGGCCTCTGTCTCTCATGCACCTCAGCCCCCAGCCTCCCAATCCCCGGCCATAGACATACAACAATCTGAAATTGACACACCGAACAACATTTTCGAATCGAAAACTAAATCGCTTTTGATTTGCATGTCCTAACGGATCAAACTATGTCTTTTCTCTTGCCAATAACAAAATTTTCTATTATCAACTTGAATACCATGGCTTGATCAAAGTCATGGATGTTCGAGAAAATTCAAGCCAGATTGGATCATAATATCAAACTACTTCAAAGGTTAGGGCAACAAGGTCCAACAAGAGAATAAGGCTAGGGGGAGGAATACAATCCCTTCACCTGCCCAACAATTAGACACATCATTGCAAGGATCGTTTATCCCAATGACGATTTAGACTTCGCATTAAAGGACCAATTGCACAGGCTAACCTTGACAGAGCTAACTAGTGAGGACCTGGATGAGGGGTGGCAATTACACTTCATTGATTGGACCACTGTCCAAGTCCCATCCGAGCTGCACATACCCGAGGAGCTCTATTATCTCAAGGAGTGCCAAAATGTCACCACATTTTCCATCGACTCGGACCCAATGTTAGATCCATCATGACGCTTAGGTGTAGTGGCGAAGGTCTTCTTATTACAATATTTAGCCCTGCCTCCTGAGGGGAAGGAGCTCAGCGCATCCATCAAATCATTGTTCCCCTAACAGCGAAATAAGCCAACCAACCCTCTCAAGATGTCAGTCGTAGTAAAGGTATCCCTTAAAGCGCAGTATCGTTCTACTCAGGTTTCTTTAAAAAAATAAAATCAAAAGCCATAAAACATAAAAAAAAAAAAATTAAACTCTTAAAAAGGACAAAAAAAAATCCATTTTTTTAATTCCAATAATAAAGTGCCATGCCCGTCTAACGATCCACATGAATTCAAAGTCAACTTTGGTGATTTCAAGCAAGAAGTAGACTTCAAACTCATGGGTTTGGAGAAAGTTAAGGACTTTTATGAGATATGATGAACCAACTCCTGAACTAAAAATTGTTAGTGCACTAATTTTGTATCTTATTTGTCAATCACGTGAGTCCTTGTGTCATGTAGTCGGTTGAGTCTCTGGAAGCTAAAGACCAAAGACACAAGAGGACAAGAGCATCAATGAGTAAAGAATAGGTAAACGAGGTGCCTTGGTGACCTTAACCTTTGACTGAAAAAAACTATTGAACCTCTAGTTGATCTTGGTTTATAGGTAAAACTTTTTAAGCATCACTTAGCCTTAGAAATCTAATTGAAATATGATTAGTAGGGCTAGAAGAGATGCAAAGCTACTATGAAATCATATGCCCAAAACAATAGACTTTCAAGTGCTACTTGATCCCATAGAGCAGACCTCAAGAGGTCTTCGATGAAATTGAGTAGGTAACTTAGATATATCCATCAAATTATCTGAGTTTCTTGATGGAATTGGGGAACCTTCGATTACATCAAAGGATACCCTCGATGCCATCGAAGACCACTCGATGACATCGAATAGCAGTGTGTAAACTGTCCAACAACAATTCAGTTGAAAATCTAATTTCTTCGATGCCATCAAAAGAGTCATTATCTACCATATTTTTATGGTTGGAGCTCGAACTCCTTATAAAGGGCAATCGGTTCTTGGGCATTATGATGAATTTTTGGTGCAATAGAAGCTTAGGTGATTTCATGATCATATCCCTCATCCCAAGCCTCAAAACCAATGAGTTATAAATAATCTTCTTTGAGATTAACACTCTAATGAGGATTCCAACCTCCACCTTGAAGATGAGCTTGAACTACACCACTTTCTTGAGATTAGACATAACCTTTATTGGTATACACTTGTCTAAATCCTCTAGAAGACCCATCTAAGTGAATACCCTAGGAATTATAACTTCTCAGATTCTACCAACCTCCCATCATCTCGTCACCTCAAAGGAACATCACATGCAAGGTGATTTGATCTTAGAGCTGAAGCATTGGTAATGCATCGTCATCATGATCGAGGGAGCAAAGTGAAGCTGATTGAAGCACGAGAGAGCATCAATCAAGCAACCCGAGAAGGTGCTACAAAATGGGCTCAATCCAACAAGTAAGTTGTCATGTGTAAGAGTCTGTATACACTCCTTCCTTATGTATGATTGAGTGTAAGAGTTTGAATTTTCGAACTCAACTAGGTTCTTGTGTAGGGCATTCACTCTTGTGTAAGGCCTAAATCAAAGTCCTTGTGTAGGCCACCAGATACGAGTGTGTACGTGTTAGTCTCCTAAGAGCATCCAGTGGGAGTAAACATAGGTCATTGTATTAGGACCGTGGTTGTTGGTTAGCCTAAGAAAAATCGATTAAAGTCTCCTGCAGGAGCCTCCAAAAGGAGTGTACGTGAGTAGGTTCTTGTGTAGGACCGAGGTTCATGGCGAACCTATAAAAAACTATGTAAAGTCTCTTACGGAAGTCGGTCCTTGTGTAGGATTGTAAAAGTTAGAGGTGAACCTGATTAAAAACCTCTGATAGTGAAATCAGGTACACTCATAGGTTGAGTGTGTTTGCTAGGAGTGAAGTAGGGAAACTGAACCACTATATATGCTTATGTTTGAGATTGTATTTGAGCACTTTCTTAATTATTCTTATGTGGTGAATGTTTAATTATATGTATGCATGATTAGATGAATGGTAGGAGTTGATAGTTAACACATCCCACACACACATGTACACTATCACGTTTATAGATTAGTTGCTTAATTGACATATCATTTATAGTCTATGAGATTGGACCCTTTATTGGCTTGGAAGCCTTAAAGTTAATTGCCTTCCTTAGCTTAATTTGCATATTAGCTTAAATAGTCAATTAAGTTTAAAAGAAGTAAATTTTAATTGGTCCTAATTTAACCCTCTCTAGGACATAGTCATATTTCCTTAGCTCTGCCAAGCTTCCGCATACATAACTCATGGGCCCACCACATGCAATTTTAAAAATCCCATCGACGTTCGATTCAAAAGTCAATGTTATTCCTGATAATTTCAAGGTCATGAACATAGGGGGCATTCGAAATCCCCAAGGAAGTGTGTAGTGGAAAATTCCTACCAGTGGGAGTAAGCAGAGGAAGAAAGAATTTTCATAACTACGATTGTTAAAATTTACCTTTCCTCGTGCCTGAACTCGACCATCATGTAAGTGCTATAGTTTATATCCCTGTCTGTTGTCAAATTTGTGGTGCCAAAATCACTGTTACATATAACTTGCATATGTGAAGCTCTCTCAAAGATCAACATTCATGAACAAGCAAAGCTCACAACAAGCAAAGCTCACAAGTACAAAGATCAACCTTGACTACAAGAACTGCTCACAGGACATGACTCAAGCTGCAAGACTTCAAGAAGAGTACAAGGCAGTTCGTAAAGAACTCAAGACACTTTCAAGATTGAGTCACATCAAGATTTCAAGATTGAACTACATCAAGACTTCAAGGCTTATACTTCAAGGTCACTAGTTCCTAATGTTTCAATGTCCTTACTTCATGGTTGAGGTTTGACTGACCTTAGGTTGACCTTAGAAATAGGTCACTTTGGATACATAAGTCGGATGTTTATTTTACATAAGTTTGGTCTGTTCTTCGACTAGTCCTAGGCCTTCTTCGACTAGTCCTAGATTTGCTTCGACCAGTCTAAGAAATTCCTCGTCAGTCGTGAGTTTGTTACAAAAATCGGATAATTTCTGTTAGGCTTCAACTAGTCCAGGAGTCTGTTCGACCAGTCGAAGGAACAGTGTCGACTGCATCTTCAACCAGTCGAAAGTCTTTGACTCAAAGTCCAGCGATGAATTTTAAGTTCTTCGATCAGTCGAAGGTGACCTGCGACCAGTTGAAGAACAATCAAAGCTTATCGCGCCTGATTTTTCAAATATCTGTTATTACTTCGACTAGTCGAAGAGCTCTCTAGACCAGTCGAAGACGCGATCTGCTCACCTATAAATAGAGCACGAATCTCAGAAGAAATCATCGAATTAATTAATCCATTCAAGCCAATCTTCGTCGAACTTCTGAGAGATAATTCTGTGCTCCATCTAAGCTAAGTGTGCTTATTTAATATTCTCCTTCCTTAGCTTTATTTAATTGATTTTGTTTCTGCTATTCCAATCTAATTTGATAAGAGGAATTGTTATTCCCTTTCTTTGGAATCAAAATCAATTAAGGCAAGCCCTACTTGGTTTAATTTAAAATATATTAGAATTAGAACCATTGTAATTGAGTACTGGACATTGAACTTGGACATTCAATCATCTCCTCTGACTTGGTTCTACCGGGCTGCTACAACGAAGGAGATAATCAGGTATTTTACATTTAATTGTAAATTCCTTTCTGTTTTGGTTTCTTTCAAGATTTGCCAGAAAAATCTTGTTGTATTGGTTATCTGAGGAGAGCCAGGAAAACTCAGAAGTGAGGTTTTTTTAATTGTGTAAGCCCACAGACAAAGACACAATTGTAAAGGTTTTGGGTGAACCTGTGAAAACCTATTTTGTTAGTGAACGCTAATATCCCCTATGTGAGGATATTAGGAGTGGAGTAGCATTCTGTGTGGCTGTTGTTTAATAGTTGGTGAACACACAGGCGAACCACTATAATCCCTTGTGTTGTGGTTGAATGATTTATACTTCTAATCTTTAATTATTCATTTGTGGGATGTATGTATGGTGGTGAATGTTGTAATCATTTAATTCAAGCATTGTGGGAATTTTGTAATAGTTTAGAATTTATTTTCTGTTATTCCTTTATCAGCTTGATATTCAATTTCCTTTAAAAGTTGTTCCAGCAAGGTTGCCCTGCCATTTTTATGGTGTATGGCTGTCCCTAGAACAATATATTTGTGATTACAATTTATTTCAGTTCAGGTTGTGTTGATTTCTGTATTCCTCTTTGGTTTGAGATTTGATACAAAGATCTTTCTAGAAATAAGGTTGTCCTACCATAAACTTTGGTTTTTGGTGTAAGGTTGTCCTTAGAACAACATTTGTATCAACCTCTCAAGATCTAAATTTTAAGGTTGTTTTACTTTCCTGCATTGTGATTTATTTTGGCTATCATATTCTTTTTAATTCCGCTGTTATAAGTTTTATTTGGCATTGTCCTATTCACCCCCCCTTTAGGACATATAGCTAGGCCTTTTCAAGTGGTATCAGAGCCTAATAGCTCTTTTTAATTCTTGGATTTATTTCCTGAGCTAACGATTTAAGCTATTTAAGATGTCAAATTTTGATAGCCTTTCAGTCACTAGGCCTCCACCCTTTGATGGCTCCAACTATGCCTATTGGAAAGCCAGAATGAGGATCTTCCTCAAATCAATGGATGAAAATATGTGGCAAGCCACAGTGACTAAATGGAAACCTCATATCATGGAAGTTACTGGGGTTGATGGTTCAAAATCTATGAAAGTCACACCATATTACCAATGGACCACACTTCAGAAAAGTGAGAGTAGTACAAATGCTAAAGCACTAAATGCAATCACTTGCGCACTATCACCGGATGAGTTCAAAAGAATCATTTCCTGTGATACTGCAAAGCAAGCTTGAGATATATTAGAAATGACACACGAGGGTACTATAATTGTCAAAAAATCTAAAGTCCAACTCCTCACAACCAGATTTGAAGAAATTCATATGGAGGAAAATGAAATGTTTATGGACTTTTACATTAGATTGAATGACATTGTAAACTCAATGTGGGGTCTTGGCGATAAAATCCCAGAAAGTAAAGTGTGTGCAAAGATATTACGCTCACTTCCTGAACGGTTCAATTCTAAAGTAACCGCGATCCAGGAACTTCGTGATACGGATAATATGAGGGTAGAAGAACTAGTCGGTTCTCTACAAACCTACGAGTTAAACTTTAAAGCTCCTAAAGGTAAATCTATTGCACTAAAATCTTCTAAATGTAATTCAGAAGAAAATTCTGATTCAGAAGATGATATTGCTATTTTAGCTAAGAAATTTTACAAGATTTTCAAAAGCAAGAAAAGGGTTGATTTTCAAAAATCGAATGATAAAAAGAAGTTTAGACCCAAATCTCAAAAATCTTTGAAAGATAGTCAATGTTACAACTATCAAGAATATGGGCACTTAGCAAATAGATGTCCTAAAAAGGACAAACCCAAGAAGAAGGGTATGTTGGCTACATGGGATGAATCATCTGATTCTGAAGGTTCTTCTGAATCAGAAGATTCTGAAACTGAGTCGGGTAATGAAGTTAAAGCTCTTATGACTCTAGCCAAATTCACATTTTCAGATAATGACTCAACAAGTGAAGAAAATCTGAGTAGTGAATGTGAAAATGAAGATGATCTTCAAGACGCTTACAATGCCCTATATAAGGAAAGTTGTAAAATTGCTGTCAAACTTAAACTTCAAAAAGAAAAGTTTTCTAAACTCAAGGAATATTTTGAGTCACTTATCTTAGAAAAATCACAAATTTCAGATCGTTTTGAAAAATCAAAATGCGATTTGGAATTCAAAAACTCCCTAATTATTGATTTGAAATCTGAAATTGAGAAACTCAAAACTGAAGTATATTCTCTTCTGAGTCTAAAGGATACATGGAAATATGCCCAAGGTAATCCAAAGTTAGAAAAACTTTTATCCGGATCAAGAAAATGTGGCGATCTATCTGGGTTGGGCTATGATAAAAATCTATCTCCTAAACAAAAGTATACTCCTCCTATGTTTGTTAAAGGCGAGTCCTCAAACTCAAAAGGGAAAAGTACTTATCAAGATTTTTCTAGAAATTCAAAAACTTTTCAAAAACCTAGAAGCAGCCATGTCAACTTTAATCAGAAACGAAATCCACTAGCTGAAAAGATAGTTGATTTACTCAAGGAGCTCTTAAAATCTAACTCTATAGGTCATTCTTACAACTATAAATAAAAGAAGACCAACTATGTTCCTAAACCCAAAACAGTTATGAAATGGGTTCCTAAAGTTGCGTGCTTGGTTGCTCACACTGCTTTCAAAGCAACAAGTCATTCAAAGTGGTACCTAGACAGTGGATGCTCCAGGCATATGACAGGTGACAAAGCTTTATTCATGGATCTGAAAGATATGACTGATGGATCAGTCACATTTGGTGATAGTAGCAACTGCAAGATTATAGGCCAAGGTACGGTTCAACTTTTTAATCTTCCTGTGTTTAAAAACGTTTTATATGTTGAAGGCTTAAAACATAACTTGCTTAGTATATCTCAAATATGTGATAATAACCATAGTGTTCGGTTTTCTAATCAAAGCTGTGAGATACTAAACAATAAGGGTTCTGTAATATTAACTGGACGTAGAACGTCTGAAAATTGCTATATTATTAGCGAATCCAGCTCATCTAATCAAACATGTTACATGGTCCATACAGACGAGACTGATTTATTGCACAAACGTCTTGGACATGTACATTATCGAAATTTATATAGATTGAGCAAACGAGAGCTTATAAGAGGTTTACCCAAACTTCAGAAATTAGATAAAATATGTGGTGAGTGCCAGATAGGCAAACAAACAAGGAACTCACACAAAAAGGTGAATTCAAATACCACATCAAGACCACTCGAACTCCTCCACATGAATCTGATAGGACCTACCAGAACGAAAAGTCGTGGTGGGAAAAAGTATATCCTAGTAATAGTTGATGACTTTACCAGATTCACATGGGTAGTCTTCTTAAGGGATAAATCTGAAACCCTTGAAGAAGTAAGAAAAGTTCTCAAAAGGATTCAAACTGAAAAATCTTCTCAAATCAGTAAGATTCGTAATGATCATGGATCTGAATTTGAGAATAGCAATTTTGAGAAGTTTTGTACCGACCAAGGAATATTACATGAATTCTCTGCTCCCAAAACTCCACAACAAAATGAAATTGTAGAAAGAAAGAATAGGGTGCTTCAAGAAATGGCTAATGTCATGTTGAATAGCATGAAGCTCTCTAAAAATCTTTGGGCTGAAGCAGTCAACACAGCTTGCTATATTATTAACCGAGTCTACACTAGCAAAGATAATAATAAAACGGCTTACGAATTGTGGTTCAATAAAAAGCCTACTGTCAAATACTTTTGAGTTTTTGGCAGCAAGTGCTATATTTTACGTGATCGTGAAAATTTGGGAAAATTCGATACGAAGAGTGATGAAGGGATTTTTCTAGGATATTCCTTAAACAGTCGAGCTTATAGGGTTCTGAACAAAAGAACTAGTGTGATTCGAGAGTCCATCAATGTTGTCATTGATGATCACTTAAATACGCCAATCCCTAATTCAGATAATGATGAAGTTCTAATCATTGATAAAACCGATACTTCATCGAATCAAACTGATTCTGAGTTGAGGACTGTTAAAGATCATCCAACCACATAAATTCTTGGAAACCCTCTCACCGGTGTTCACACCCGTAGACAACTTGAGGATATATGTAATTATGTATGTTTTATATCCCAAATAGAACCATCTAATGTGAAAGAAGCTCTTGCTGATGAGAACTGGATTGTTGCAATGCAAGAAGAACTTAAGCAATTCGTAAGAAATGATGTTTGGTATCTTGTACCAAGACCTAAAGATAAACACATCATTGGAACAAAATGGATTTTCAAAAATAAGTCTGACGAGTGTGGAAATATAATTAGAAACAAGGCTAGACTAGTGGTACAAGGTTATACTCAAATTGAAGAAATTGATTTTGATGAAACTTTTGCACCAGTAGCACGTCTTGAATCTATCAAACTATTTATATCCATTGCATGTTTTAGAAAGATAAAGATCTATCAAATGGATATGAAAAGTGCTTTTCTAAATGGCGATTTACATGAAGAAGTCTATGTTGAACAGCCAATGGGTTTTGAAGATCCCAAAAACACTGATCATGTGTATCGGCTTAAAAAGGCACTTTATGGATTAAAACAAGCACCTAGGGCATGGTATGAAAAACTAACAAAATTTCTTTTAAGTCATAATTTTCAAATGGGATCTGTTGATAAAACTCTGTTTGTTAAAAAACATAATGATCATATCTTAATGGTCCAGATTTATGTTGATGATATCATTTATGGATCAACTTGTACTGACTTGACTACTGAGTTTGAAGATTTGATGAAATCACAGTTCGAAATGAGCATGGTTGGGGAATTGACTTATTTCCTTGAATTGCAAGTAAAGCAACAACCTGAAGGAATATTCATTTCTCAATCGAAGTATGCTTTGAATCTAATCAAGAGATTTGGATTTGAGAATGGCAAGAATTTCGATATTCCTATGAGTACTACCCTGAAACTCTCAAAAGACTCTAATGGTAAAAATGTTGACTCAAAACTTTATCGGAGTATGATTGGTAGTTTGTTATATTTAACTGCTAGTAGACCTGATATTTCTCTAAGTGTTGGTATTTGTGCAAGATATCAATCTGATCCAAAAGAATCTCACTTGATTGCTGTCAAGCGGATTATTAGATATGTCGCATGTACTGTAAATCTCGGTCTCTGGTATCCTCATGAGACTAGTGTCCAATTAGCTGGGTACTCGGATGCTGACTGGGCTGGTAACCTAGATGATAGAAAATCAACCAGTGGTGGTTGTTTTTACATTGGAAATTGTCTAGTTTCCTGGTTTAGTAAGAAACAAAATTCTATATCACTTTCAACAGCTGAAGCTGAATATATCACAGCTGATAATGCATGTACACAGCTTGTTTGGATGCAACGAATGCTAAGTGATTATGGAATTAAACAGGATTCTATGTTATTATATTGTGATAATTTCAGTGCGATAAATATTTCAAAAAATCCTATTCAGCATTCTCGTACTAAGCACATTGACATTAGATTTCATTATATAAGGGAATTAGTAGAAGAAAAAGTTATATCTCTATAATATATTCCTACCGAAGATCAACGAGCTGACATTTTCACAAAACCTCTCGATAAAAGCAAGTTCAAAAAGATGAAATTTGATCTTGGCATGTGCATTTTAAAATGATTATTTATGTCTACTTATATCATAGTGTATATATTTGCTAGGTTGAATTTCAATTTTTGAATAATTTGTAAGAAATATAAATATTTGATCATTCTTCGACCAGTCGTGAGTATACTCGACCAGTCGACCTTCGACCGGTCGTAAATATCCATGACCAGTCGTAGATCTCGGGAATCACTTAAAATTTGGGGATTTTTGCTTTCTTCCTCATTCCGTTTTTCCTCTCTAAGGAGCCGAGCTTCGACTTGTCGAACCCATTTTTCATGTTCTTCAAGGTTAGTGTTCCAAATCACGTTTTTCTTGCAGATTTGTGTCTAGATTGTTTACTTTTCAAGCTTTAAGCTTTGTATTTTGAATTTCATTGAGATTTGGGGTTTGGATTTTGAAAAATCTGTTTTGAGTAAACCCACTTCTCAATCCTTTGCAACTTCTTATTTCCTTGATATCTTTGTTGCAAATGGCTTCTAAAGGTAGAAAAACTACTTCCCGTGGTCCTTCTTCTTCCTCCAGATCGACCATTATATCTAAGCGTCATCTTCTTGTTCCCAATGATGATCCATCTTATGTTAGGAAAATTAGATTACGTAATGTTATTGTTGAACATCCTGTTGATGTTAATCATATTGCACCTTTTGACATCCTTCCTATGCTTGAAGCTGTAGGTTGGGTTAACTTATTACATTGGGGTGGGCCAGCATACCGGTCCATTGCCCAATCCATGTTTGCATGTATTAGTTCTTTCTCACAGGATAATTTAACTTTTAAAATATCTACTAGAGAAGAGCCTTTTGACATTGATCGTCATTTAATTTCAGCCCTTATAGACATTCCTGTGAATGATGAGGTTATTCCTATCCACAACTTAACTGAACTTAACTGATAAACCCTCAATGTCTGAAAAACGCATGCTTACTAAAGATTTGTGTAACATGGATGTTCAATGGACACGAAAAGGAAATGCGCTTCCCGCAAGGTATTTGTTACCCAAGTACAGAATTCTCCACAAAATCTTTGTGTCTAATCTGTATCCTCGTTCGGGTAATAAAACTGACTTGACCACGTTTATGGTTCGTGTTATCCATGCTATTTCCAATGGTACTCAAATTTGTTTACCATCCTTAATCTGTCATTTTATTCTTTAGTTTAGACTCCATCCTGGTCATAGTGACATTCCTTTTGCCTATTTAATGATTGTATTGGCTACACATATGTTAGTCGATATGCCGGTTGATGAGGCACCAATCAATCATCTAATCTTCAACAATACTAATATCAATAAGATGAAGTTGGATCTACTTCCTGAACAAGGTGGTGGTGGTGGTGGTGGTCATGAAGAAGCTGATGATGACATTAATATGGATGACATTTTTGAGGAACTGGATTCTGACTCGACAAATGATCCAGATTTTGAACCATCTGATGTTGATGCTCGTTTGAGTGCATTAGAGGATAAAGTTGAGAATATAAATGTAAAGATGGAAAACATGTCTGTTGCTTATGATTTACAATTCAAGTACATGCGCAAATATCTTAGGCGATTGAACAAAGGCATGCACCAACTTGATCCCTCTATTCCTGCTCCGTCATCTGGTTCTGATTAGTTTATATGAGATTTCTGGTCTGTAATAACTTTATAACTTAGCACTTGGTTAACGAATTTTGAGTTGGATACTATCTATGTTTTATGCTGGATATTTATTCTATGTGAAGCTATGCTGAGTATCTCTATCTGTGTTTTGCTATAATCTCATAACTCCTCATATTTACTCTCATATATCCCTTTATTTAGTTCTCCTACATTGTTGTTTCCTTTGTCATATTGTGACAAAAAGGGAGAGAATGGTTTGTTCTTAACGATGTGATTGTGAGAGGAGTAGCATTGGTTATGTTACTCAGGGGGAGTATGTTTGAACTAGTTGAATGAAACTGGTTGAATGTTGAATGTTGAATATTGAATATTGATTTGCAGGTAAGCCAGTTGATATTAACTGGTTCATGATTCTTTAACCAGTTATTTTACTTTATGTTTATCTTGGTTATGTGTTTTGTCACTAATTTGACAAAGGGGGAGATTGTAAGTGCTATAGTTTATATCCCTGTCTGTTGTCAAATTTGTGGTGCCAAAATCACTGTTATATATAACTTGCATATGTGAAGCTCTCTCAAAGATCAACATTCATGAACAAGCAAAGCTCAAAACAAGCAAAGCTCACAAGTACAAAGATCAACCTTCACTGCAAGAACTGCTCACAGGACATGACTCAAGCTGCAAGACTTCAAGAAGAGTACAAGGCAGTTCGTAAAGAACTCAAGACACTTTCAAGATTGAGTCACATCAAGATTTCAAGATTGAACTACATCAAGACTTCAAGGCTTATACTTCAAGGTCACTAGTTCTTAATGTTTCAATGTCCTTACTTCATGGTTGAGGTTTGACTGACCTTAGGTTGACCTTAGAAGTAGGTCACTTTGGATACATAAGTCGGATGTTTATTTTACATAAGTTTGGTCTGTTCTTCGACTAGTCCTAGATTTGCTTCGACCAGTCTAAGAAATTCCTCGATCAGTTGTGAGTTTGTTATAAATTCGGATAATTTCTATTAGGCTTCGACTAGTCCAGGAGTCTGTTCGACCAGTCGAAGGAACAGTGTCGACTGCATCTTCGACCAGTCGAAAGTCTTCAACTCAAAGTCCAGCGATGAATTTTAAGTTCTTCGACCAGTCGAAGGAGATCTTCGACCAGTCGAAGGTGACCTACGACCAGTCGAAGGAGACCTTTGACCAGCTATAAAACGGTCAAAGCTTATCGCGCCTGATTTTTCAAATATCTGTTATTGCTTCGACTAGTCGAAGAGCTCTCTAGACCAGTCAAAGACGCGGTCTGCTCACTTATAAATAGAGCACGAATCTCAGAAGAAATCATCGAATTAATTAATCCATTCAAGCCAATCTTCGTCGAACTTCTGAGAGATAATTCTGTGCTCCATCTAAGCTAAGTGTGCTTATTTAATATTCTCTTTCCTTAGCTTTATTTAATTGATTTTGTTTCTGCTATTCCAATCTAATTTGATAAGAGGAATTGTTATTCCCTTTCTTTGGAATCAAAATTAATTAAGGTAAGCCCTACTTGGTTTAATTTAAAATCTATTAGAATTAGAACCATTGTAATTGAGTACTGGACATTGAACTTGGACATTCAATCATCTCCTCTGACTTGGTTCTACCGGGCTGCTACAACGAAGGAGATAATCAGGTATTTTACATTTAATTGTAAATTCCTTTCTGTTTTGGTTTCTTTCAAGATTTGCCAGAAAAATCTTGTTGTATTGGTTATCTGAGGAGAGCCAGGAAAACTCAGAAGTGAGGTTTTTTTAATTGTGTAAGCCCATAGACAAAGACACAATTGTAAAGGTTTTGGGTGAACCTGTGAAAACCTATTTTGTTAGTGAACGCTAATATCCCCTGTGTGAGGATATTAGGAGTGGAGTAGCATTTTGTGTGGCTGTTGTTTAACAGTTGGTGAACACACAGGCGAACCACTATAATCCCTTGTGTTGTGGTTGAATGATTTATACTTCTAATCTTTAATTATTCATTTGTGGGATGTATGTATGGTGGTGAATGTTGTAATCATTTAATTCAAACATTGTGGGAATTTAGTAATAGTTTAGAATTTATTTTCTGCTATTCCTTTATCAGCTTGATATTCAATTTCCTTTAAAAGTTGTTCCAGCAAGGTTGCCCTGCCATTTTTATGGTGTATGGCTGTCCCTAGAACAATACATTTGTGATTACAATTTATTTCAGTTCAGGTTGTGTTTATTTCTGTATTCCTCTTTGGTTTGAGATTTGATACAAAGATCTTTCTAGAAATAAGGTTGTCCTACCATAAACTCTGGTTTTTGGTGTAAGGTTGTCCTTAGAATAACATTTGTATCAACCTCTCAAGATCTAAATTTTGAGGTTGTTTTACTTTCCTGCATTGTGATTTATTTTGGCTATCATATTCTTTTTAATTCCGCTGTTATAAGTTTTATTTGGCATTGTCCTATTCACCCCCCCTCTAGGACATATAGCTAGTCCTTTTCATATCACCCAACTTTTCTGCCTACAAGTCAAATTGGCACATGATAGCCACCCTTGATACGCCAACATTAAGCCATATCCAGAAGCCCAAACACACCCTGAAGATAATATGAGCGAATCTTTCAACCATCAAGTCATATCATACCAACTCATGTTTCACGACGACATTGTATATAGACGAATCTTTTGACTAGGTCTTGTTACTGTAGATGGACAAAATAGAGGCACTAAAAATCATCTCCAAAGACCATAAAGAAGTCCGTGATTTGCGCAAAAAATGATCAAATGATGACTAAAGAAGATCTTACAGCAAGGATGCCAATGGATGTCTTTGGAGTCAGATTGCTAACAGTACGTCAAAAAATGTTTCAAATACTTGGAGCGCGCAAATCACATCCATGCACTTGCTCCTGAACTTTACAACATGTCAACATCCTAGCAATTCTCAAAGTGAGATATCGACGTCATTAGCTAAACTTAGCCCAAAAGCATGTAACGATCGCGAGTGCATCCTTGTGGTAGTCAGTCACTTCACTAAATGAATGGGAGTAACATCTCACACTACCATAGAAACATCACAGAAAAGTAACGTCACCAACAATCACAAAACCCTACAAGTCATCACTGCAGAAAATGGTACACTCTTCATATATTAAAAGTCAAAGAAATTCTTCAAAGAAAAGTAGACACAAGCTTACTACAATCAACTACATCAAGCAAATGAAAGTACATACAAGCGTCATGTCACTTCTTGAGTCGCGAAAGAAGAATCGCAAGATCCCCCAACAAGAATGTTCAAACCAAAAGCTTCAAAATAGGGGGGCGTAATTAAAAAAAGAAAAAAGAAAAAGTCTTGCCCCCTCACCTCTCAATATCGAGGGCAAATTTAAACACATTTCGGGTAGCATACAATTTGTCAAAAAAAATCTTTCAAGAGGTGCTTCCCGCCATACAAACACGAAGGGAATAAACTTTTCTGAGCCACATAATGCTAACCACATCAAAGTCTATTGTAGGTGCCAGACACGATCATAAAAGCAAAAACGATAAAAAAAAAATGAAAAAAAAAATGTAACCCAAGCTCCAAAAAATAATAAGGGCATGGGGCATGAAAAAAAAAAAAAATAAATAAATAAAGAAAAAAATTGGCCCCCGGGGGCAAAATTCTCCATCCTAACACAGTTTTTCAGACTGGTCTAAAACCTTGTGATATGTTATTTAAAATCTCTTGCTCCCTGGAAAGATACAATTCAGCTGACAATAAAGGAAATCTTGTCATCGACCGCATTGCTTGAAAAGAAAGAGAAAAAAGAAGAAGGGAAAAAGCGTGTCTAAAGCAAAATGGGTGAGGGGAAAACCGGAAAAAGCGCATTGAGTAAAAAACAATAGACACACAACGGACCTGGTGAAAACCCAAAAGGGCGTTGGGGGCAAAAAGGCACATATACCAAGGGACAGGTAAGATCAAATACTCAGGACATGGTAAAAACCCGAAAGGGCACCACGGGCAAAAATAATGGGCAGATCGGACTTGGCGAAAACCCGAAAGTACGTTGCGGGTAGAATTAGTCAGAAAAAAGAAAGAAAAATCACAGATCCATGCAAGAAGTTCAAGCAAGGTAGATACAATAGTCACGATGTTCCAACATCCTTCAACCATGCTCATACTTAGGGCAGAGCTTCCTCTAAACACTTTATAAAGAGATCGTAACTCCTCGGGAATTAACCAAAAAAATCGCCAAGTAACACATAGCCGAGTCAACATACCCGATCCCTACAATATAGAATCCAAACCCCAAATTGTATAGACAGGCTGGCACAAGAGCTTGTTCATTTCATTTCTTCCATTGATAATTCTATATGCTTTTTTAAAAAAAAAAGAACAAAAAAGAACAAAAAAAAAAGAAGCAAAACATGTGCATATACATGTATATAATCAAACACCCTATAAAAAAAATCCATCTTTACAAGTTGTATCACTCAAGCCAAGTACACTTCTCTGAAGGGTTTAATCAATAATAACCTTAGCCCGTTGCTAGGTAAGCATAAATATATCTTTCCATTCTATTTCCATTTGCATGCATGTAGAAAATATCCAATCTTGACTATCAAATGCTCTGATCGAGGCATTTGGATGTCATATAACAGATCAGATCTACATATCTATCGCTCATGCATGCATTACACTTCATTCGGATCCCTGATCTTGACTGCCCCGCATCCATGGAGCCTTTTGGATGCCACATGACGGATTAAATCTATTCCATACATTTTAACTTTATTTCCCTAACGAATATTTGATCTTGACTATCCCACATCCACTTGAATCCTTTTTGGACGTTAGATGTGAAAATTCATGTGTGGTGTAATGAGATTACCACAGTTGTGTTGTGGAAGCTATGTAGGGCTATGAAATGAAGGCTAATGAAGGCTGTCCTAGAGGGGGGTGATTAGGACTAATTAAAAATTTTGCCTTTTAAATCCAATTTCCTACTTAAACTAATGTTCAAATTAAACTAAGCAAGACAATTAATTATAAGGCTTCCAGGCCATGAGAGGGTCCAATCACATAGACTACAAGGGATGTTACAATAAGCAACTAGTCTATAACATGATAGTGTACATATGTGTGGGATGTACTAACTATCAACACCTAACAGTCATCTAATCATGCATACATATAATTAAACATTCAATCACATAAGCATAATTAAATAAGTGCACAAATAACAATCTCAAACACAAGCATGTATAGTAGTTCGGTTTTCCTACTTCACTCCCGACGGAGGCACTCACCCGTGAGTGTACTGAATTTCACTATCGGAGGTTTTAAATCAGGTTAACCCGTGATGCTCCTTTGAGATGACCAAGGTAATGGGATGTTGGTAGAATCTTCTACAACTAATGAAAAGTGGTAATTCCTAGGGAATTCTCCTAGATGGGTCTTCTAGAGGATTTACATAATGGTATAACTATAAAGGCTGAGTCTAATCTCTAGAAAATGGAGGAGTTCAAGCACATCTTCGAGGTGGAGGTTAGACTCCTCATAAGAGTGTTAATCTCAAGGAAAAATGACTTAGAACTCATTAGTTTAGAGGCTTGGGATGAGGGATATGATTATGGAATCACCTAAGCTTCTATTGTACTAAAAATTCATCATAATGTCCAATAACCGAATGCCTTTTATAAGAAGTTCAAGTTTCGACAGTAAAAAAAAGAAAGGGCATATAATGGCTCTTTTGATGGCATCGAGCAGTGCTTCGATGGCATTAAAAAAATTGGATTTCCAGCTGAATTGTTGCTGGACAGTTTTCATACTGCTATTCGATGCCATCAAGTAGTCTTCGATGGCATCGAGGATATCCATCGATCTTATTAAAGGTTCCTTGATTCCATCAAGAAACTCAGATAACTTGCTAGACATATCTGAGTTACATACTCAATTCCATCAAGAGGTCTTCGATACCATTAAAGAACCCTCAAGGTTTGCTCAATGGGATCGAGAAGCACTCGAAATATGTTGTTTTGGGCATATGATTTCATAGCAGCTTCGCACCTCTTCTTCGGTTACTTATCAAGTTCCAATTAGGTTTTTAAGGCTAATGAATAATCAATAAGGTTTACCTATTAAGTCATGATCATATAGAGGTTCAAGGGTTATTTTAGGTCAAGGGTTAGGGTTAACAAGGCACCTCATTTACCTATTTTTTTTATCCTTGATGCTCTTGTACTCTCATGTCTTTGGTCTTCAGCTTCTAGAGGCTCAACCGACTTTATGACATAAGGACTCACGTGATTGACTAATAAGATGCACAAATCAGTGCACTAACAAGATGATAGATCAAATACAATTTATTTTATCATTTCATGCATTGTATTTCATCATATCACGTATTTGCATCCATCTCATTTCCCTACACCATTCGATAAGTGAACCCCAATTCTGACTGTCCATTTTTCCAAAAAGACCTTTTGGATATCGGGTGGCAAATCAGGTCCGTTCTTTTTCATCCAGCATCTCCAATATTTACCATTTAATGCTCTGATCGAGGCATTTAAATGTTGTATGATTGATCAAATCTGTATATTGATTTGTAACACCCTATACTTTTTAGTACTCGGGTGTTACCGTGAGGACCTGGGTTAAAGTAAATGAAAACTCAATTTGTCTAAACGCTCACCGTCGTTCTAAACTTGCGATGATAGTTAGGGGCAAAGATCGAGCCATCCAACCACTTATTTTCAAGATGGACCATTACATCACCTAGAGAACCGCAATGAACCTTACGATGCTTACTTCTAGGAACCTAATTGGAATAGAACGCAGACAACATCCTGTTGGGTTGATTGAGCTGTGGGAAAATTATTTTCAAGACTTAAGTCACAAGATTCACCATTCCTTAAGCTTACAATCAATATTTGGGCGATCCATCTCTATAAATCACCTTAATAGACAAATTAGACCGTCCACTGTCAATATCAAACCCCAAGGATCACTAATGGTCATGTTTGAATTCGAACTTCATTGGTAGGAAAATCTAACTGACTGTCTTAAATTTAGGGCCCCTAAAATCCTTTAGATCGACATTGATTAAGCCTATAAGAAATCCGTCCATCCAGGTACAGGATCAATGGTTAGGTTTCCATTTATATAGTCTATAGGACCTCTCATCACCTACTCATGGTCTGATAATCCAGGACAATCATTAAATTTCAGATTTCACACAGGAGCCTCAACTGACTCTTAAGACAGTTGGAAATCTTGTTATACTACGGATAAAATTCATAATCACTCGTCTAACTAATGAGTAAGAGTAATCGGTCATAGAGATAATTGTTGAATTTGCCCAAAATAGGACCATTAAGTATGTTGACGATCAGATTTAGAAAGGATCTAACTGTCAGATCAGCGAAAATCCATGGTTAAAGACCAAGAATTTAAAGTGTGGCCCACCATCATGGATCTTTTGCTTGATCCAAACCGTCCATTTTATTTGGAAGATGTGGACGACCAAAGCGATGGTTGATCTAGCCGTTGGATCACACGCGTGTGCGCACAATTTCAGCCACAAAATAGGCTAAGAAGCACACCCATTCCCAAAAATGGAAAGGATGCCGTTTTTCCTCTTTACACGCTGGTGATCCGCGTAAAATCTTCTCCTGGGATCCCAGCCGTCCATTGCAAGCAATCCCAGCCCTCGAAAATAGGGCGTTCCCTAGCTAGAACCTTACTTCCGCCGCTACCACAACTTAAACCCAAGCCCACTAAACCAGCTCTAATAACCGTTCATTCGGTGGCCCCCACGATGACCAGGGGACCCATCCACACCGTCCATACGTTTCTGATATCCACCGATGATCCGCCATTAACGACTGGGTCATCTCCTCTGTTTTAGTAGAAAACCCATCAGTGCAGCGTGGGATCCATTCGTCGATCCGGGACGTTCGTTAGGTTGCTCATGGCCGTGGGATCTCATCCACGTCAATCATATATGACCATGCAAATATGATTGAATGGGATCACTAGTTGGTTGCAACATAACACCATGATTACCAAGACTTTATTCTCAGCCATAACTAATCCAGGGATTTGTTTGCGTCCGAAAATGATTAACGAAGGCTACAAATAGCCCCTTGTTAGGGTAACCCATTTTTTAAAAAAAAAAAAAAAAAGAAGAAGAGGAGAGAAAATAAAAGAAAAATAAAAATGAGAGAAGCAAGCGTTGTTTCTTTCCTTCTTGCAAATCAGCACACAGCCGCACCAACTCGAGCTCGGGTTGAGTTCACTCGAGCTCAGGATCCGTTTTTCAGTTTTATTGCTGACCTGAGAAAGAAGGAGGGAGAAAAGAGAGGAAAGCAGAGGAAGAAAGAAAGAAAAAAAATAGAGAAGGAGAGGGACAGTTGCTGTCCCAACCCGACTCAGCCGAGTCAAGCGCGACCCAGGCGCTGCTAGCCCAGCTTTTCTGCTGGAGTTGTAGTAGGAGAAAAAATAAAATAAAATAGAGAAACAGGGGAAGAAAGGGAGAGAGAGAAAGGAGGAGTGGGGCTGCTGCCTGGTCGAAACCAGGTCGACTCGACTGGATCCGAGTTCGGCGAGTCGAGTTGGGTTTGGACTTTGGTCCAAACGTTACTGGACATTCCAACATTTTTTTTAAAGAGGAAGATTAGAAGGAGAAGGGGAAGAAAAGAGAGAGTGGCTGAGAGAGAGAGAGAGAGAGAGAGAGAGAGAGAGAGAGGAGAACAAGAGAGAAAGAGAGTGGTTTTGGGCGGCTGCCGAGTCAACTCAGCTGAATTTGAGTTCGACTGGGTCGAGCTGATCTGGGCTCTTGCCGGACATCCCAGCATATAAAAGAGAAGAAGGAAGAAAATCAAGAAAGGAAGAGAGGGAGCTTGGGTTTGGTGGCTGATGAGTCAACTCGATTGAAACTCACCAAGTCCAAATAAGTTGATCCAGGTTAAGGTCATTTTCATTGAGAAGGATAGATCATTTTGAGTTGGGCTAAATCCAAGTTGACTTAGATTTTTGGTAAGCAAACCCTACTCTATCTAGAATGTCATTATAACTGATTAGTGGCTAATTTAGGATTTGAGAGTTCACATTTTCTTGGATTTAAATTACGCTTTGGGTTTTCTAGTTGTGCCAATTTGAATCTAACCTGGGTACACATTGGGAACCTTAATCATTTGGGCGCATCTAGACTTACTCTATCCTAACCATTGACATGTGATATTTTAGGTTAATCGAGTGTCTTGAGTCCTTTGATGATCTTCAACTAAGCAAGAAATAAGTTTACGCTTTAAGGTGAGGACTCAACCTTTGAGGTTCCCACTTTAATTCGCCAATCTAGGCATAAATGATACTTTAATTCTATGAATTTAGTAGCTCTAAGTTCCCTCATAGTTTACTTGTCGTATTATATAATTTTGCGAATATGTTGTGTGACTGAACCATGAAATGAACAACTGTTATGTCTCTTTAATGTTGGCAAACATGAATGAACTGGTTACTAAATGCTATCTCGAGTTGCAGGGTTTGGTAATTAATTAAATGAGGTCATTTGGGATCTTGCTAATAAACCTAGTATGAGGAACGTGCGGCTCAGATCTCACCCACTAATAATCGGGGCTCATGATAATCTACAAATAAGGGTCTTAAACTATTGATAGACTAAATACTCATCCACCTGAACCTAACAATGTTAATTATAGCCATTAAAAGACCATCTAAGATCAATGGACAGCGTGGATTGGCCGTGAACACGACGTGGACAACACATCTGAGTCATACGTGTGCATAGAGGGTGTGCTCGCGCCATGCATGAGATTCCCATATCGGGTGAAACGAGCTTCGTTTGACCTGATGGAAATCACCAAACCGCAATATTTCAAAAAATATCTCTCGCCCGACGCTGTTTCAACAAGACCATCCGTTCGATGGTGCAAACGAGCATTTTTCGAATAAGGAAACCAGATCTGGATCGTCCACATGACAGATAGGGTCCCACCGACCACAACCATGAGGAGATTTTAAATTGAAAACTGTCTATGCCGCCTCTGTCCGCAACCCAGCGAGCAACGTAAGAGGTTGACGCTGACAGGGACGATATATCCACGTCCACCACACCTCTGATTAATCCGACCATTGGAAACTGACGAACGGAGGCTACGTACGCGGAGAAATCCCAGTCAGACCTACTGTTTTCTAAAAATGCACCCCTACTCGTCGGAATGCGAAAAGAATCTTTCCTTATTAGGGAAGACAAATCCCAATCGATCGTTGGCTTCTGGAAGTTTCTTCCGAGCTGATTTGGGTCGTCCACGTTAGCGCAATTTAAAATCTCGTAGTAACTCTGAGATTTTGACGAGATGTCGCATGGACACGAGACACCACCTCTCCCGGATCAATGTTGCAATCACTGGATATTACGCACCGTCGGGTGGGCCACGTAGACCTCCTAGACACCATCCAACCCTTCTAGATGCATCAAATCAATGGATAACCCGACCATGGCAAAAATGCCATGATCAGCGGGTCACCTTCCTCGATCTGACCATGAAACCCACACCCAACACAAGTGGCCTGTTCACGCATCCAAACCGTTCATCGGGTGGCCCATCCCACCTATTGTTCATCAGGGACAAACGCCTGAACCCGTGCATCAGGATTGATGCCATAAGAAATCCGTTCGATTATCTATCCTTGGTTAACTAAAATCTCTCCATAGCTAATCCTCGTGATTAGTCATAGAACCCTCCATAATCAGAAAGGTTATAAGTAGCCTGATTTTAGGGCGAATATCCCAAGGAGAATTAAAGAAAGAAATGGAAAGAGAAAGAGAGTGGAAGAGTTTGAACGCTATTTGAGCGAGTTGCTGGTTCGGTAGCAACTCGACTCGGCCCGAGTCGTTCGGATATCGTAAAGAGAACAAAGAGAGGAAAGTGATTTTGAGAGAGGAGAATGGCAGCCGCTGGACAAGTTTCCAGCCGGCCGTCTGAAATTTCTCAAACTCACCTCAGCCCCTGCTCGTTTAGCTCCATCCGATCAACTCGGCACCGAGTACTCTATGACGCTAGACAAGTTCTCAAGCCTGGTCACATCCCCGAAATCAGCATCCTGATTCGATTAAACGTGTCATGAGATTCACCCAGACATCGCCACAATAGTAGATGGAACCTTTCCTTAAAATAGGTAGAAGGTCTAACCCGTCCCTGCAAGCTCTACTTCAAATAATCTGGTAGAGTGCTAACTCAATGCCGTTTAGAAAACTAGATTTGTAAAGTCAGCCAGTCGTTGTAGAAAACGTGTTCCGATTGCAACCTCATCAACAATAGGAGATAGTCTCTGTCCAGGTAATATATCAAACTCACTCATCCAATCTGCTACTATCTAACTCACTATTTGACTCAACTCGATTTCTGTTGAGTCAGGCATGTACCATCCCAAGCCACACTTAGGAGATGTTGAAAGAATCGACTCAAATAGAGCCTATGATCGAGTCCCCTAACTGGGACGACTCGGATCAGGCAGACCTCATCCAACCTGAGTTCTATAACTCTTTGTGAAGTGAGTTGTGGGGATAGTTCGGGTCAAGTCGTCCCTGAGTCAGCGACTCGGGACCGATTCTAAATCAGAAATTCTGACTCAGCAAGACCTAAGATACAAGTCTTCCCTGTCAGCCTAAATCCCAACTCGAGGCAACTAAGATCTGCCCACTTTGGGGCTGACCCAACTATTTTAACTAACTGAGTCAACTCTACCCTCACTTACGAGTTGACTCGGTCAGTTTTTCATCTAAAACAAGCTAACTCCAACCAAATTATAGGTGAGTTGGGGAACATTCGGTTCAATGAATATTTGATCTAACCCAGTTATTAGCTAAACTCTTGAAGCAAGCTCAACTAGTCGATGGTTAAGAATTCCCACCGAATCAACTCGGTATTGACTCACTGGGATTCTATAAATGTCTTATTCAGGGGTTGTTTGCAACTGATATAATTGAGAGACACTTTCCTTCAATCAATCTCAAATCAGGTAACTGAGGGCAATCTCAACTTACCTATAGTACATACACAAATTGGAATAGAAATTAATTCACATCACTTTGATTTAGGGGCTCATAAGCTCACTTCATAGGAAGGTTCGAATCAAGAAGAACCCTCAATCAAGGTGAGGGATATCCCACATGGCTCCTTCATTTCATGGAATTCTAAGGTAGTTTGAACTTAAATGTATAATAACATTGTAATCGTGCGAATGGTAATTATGTCTCTTCAAATTTTAATTAATAATCATGCTCCTAATCCATCTTATAAGAATTGTGTTACACTCATTATGCTATACTTAGAATTGCTTATATCCATGTACACTTCCACTAGTTACATCATGAGGTAAGAGATCCTGTTTTCATTTGAAAAATGAATTGCTACATTACCCCTATCCATGTTAGAATAGTCTTAGAGTATCAAACATATTAAGTTAGTCCTTAGTTTCTTATTTGGATGAAATATATGTGAACTATTATATTAATTGCTATAATTCTTGTCATACAATTAATCTACAATTAACAACTATGTGTTTAGGAGTTAGCCTTGCATTCTCTATGCCTTCCTAGTAATGGTTTGATTTGGATATAGCCTTGTTTAAGGTGAAAAGAGACATGATGCTTCCATTTCTTTTATCTCACAAGTGGTGCAAAGAATGCCAAGGGTGGACTATCACCTTTCTTTAAGAAGGGTAGTGGACTTGTTATTAATTTAGTATGCTTGAAATGTCAAATTTATAGGTCCTCGCTTGTACCTAAAGATAACAATTGGATTTATATCGAGCTCATATTTAAATGATAAATATCGTATTAAGAAGCCACAAGCCTTAATAATTCTTATGAGTGTAATCTTGATAACCTATGGAATGTGCACAAGCATCATGGTGCATGACATTGTAGACACTGAAAATCGGCGCCCACGCTAATTTGTATATTATGGTTTTGGTGGTGGGGGTGATTAGGCTAATTTGTGGATGTTGGAGTCCCACTAGTTGAAAATTTTCAAAATCTCGCGGTCGGCTAGAACCACAGAATATGTAAGGTTGGAGAAATCCGAAGACTCTCCTACCTTAGATTGACTCCTGATCTGCGATCCAGGATTCCGGGTAAGGGACCTCAGTTACAAAGAGGGAAGGTGTTAGGAACCCTCTCTGCCCGTACAACGTACAGTCTCTACTTTGTGTGGTAAAACAATCTCGAGAGATGGATGATGTGGTAGAAATAGGACTAGGCACACACGTAGATTTCTGATGCGACAAGATTCAAAATTTTGGCAAGCCACAGAGCATACGTCCAACTGCGTATCTAGAAGGCGGATGTGATGATGCTTATGCCAAAAGGTGAAAAAAATGGACTAGATTACTAGGAATTTCTGATATGACAGGCTCTGATGTACGATAAGTCACAGAGCATACGTTCACTAGAGATCTAGAGAAGCAGGGGGGTTGAGAAGGGAATAGATGTCATGATGAATGTTTGTATGTAAAATGGATGGATCTTTGGCTTGCTCTTGACATGGCTAGAACATGGAGTATACCATGGACAATTTGGGTTAGGCTTAAAAGTTAGAAGGGTTGAGTTGAAGGCTAGGGGGTGGCTGAAAAAATCTGAACTTTGAGGGCTTGGGAGCTCCTTCCCTTTTCCTCACTCTCTTTCTCTCCCACCCTATCTCTCTCTCACTCCCTCTCTTAGTTGTTATTAAATGAGAAGAGGAGAGGGCTATTTATAGCCTTCTCCAATGGTTGAATGGTAAATAGTGGGTAGGTAAGGGTTAAAATTTTAGAATGGAGGGTTGTGATTGGCTAAGGGAAGAGGTGTGACACGTGACATTTCCCCATTGGCTTCTAAGGCTGGTAAAATGGTAAATGGTGAAATTTGGAGGAGTGAATTCATGAGAAAGTTGACTTTTGGACGCTGGGACAGCTGTCCACACGCGGGCCACGAGTGGTGGCAGCCCGAGTACCGCCGACGGTAGACAGACTACCGCCCGGATCTCGTTTGGGCCGAGCTCGCATGTGTCGGCTTTGCTCGGTGTGTGGGTTCGAACGGTGGCCTCCTTTCAGAGTTTAATGGCTTGGATAGATGGGTTTGGGCTTGGGTAAAGGGTTCTGATCAAGGTATAAGGTATAAGCGGGGGCTGTGTGTGGATTAAATGGTTTGGATCGAGGTTTTAGGTCCTGCTTTGGAGGTTTTTGAGAATTTTGGGTCAGGGTTAGGTTTAAGCTGGGATTAGGGTTTGGTTCAAGGTGTGATCATGGTTCTTTCGCCTTCTCAATATGTCAGCCTGGGTGGGGTGTCTACAGATGCCCCTCTTTAACCGAGGTTGCAAGCAACCAACGGTCAAAGCGAGTGGACACCCCACCCCTCTGGTCAGAACAAAGGGTAGTGACTCGAATCTATTGTCTGTTATTGTATCAATGTCAGTTGATTGTTTTGAAAAAAATGCCTCGCACATATCATGAGGGTTGAAGAAAACGTTGTGATTGTCCCCTGCGCATTCGTCACGGCTTTATGGGTCACCAATCACAACCCTTTCACGTCCGATTGTTAATAGCATTGGAGGGTAAGTCTGAAAAATAAAGGCCTTTGCGCATTCGTCGCGGCTTTACGAGGATTCCCGTACTGTTTGGTCTGTCGTTCCTTTGCTACGTAATCACCCTAGGAGTATTTGGTTTGTTTGATTGTCAAAGTGGTTAGTTGCCCTGCGCGTTGGTGCGGCCTTACGGGGAACTCACTACGCCAACTTGGACTCAATCAATTTTTTTAAACATCCCGGACTAGGTATGTGCAGGTATTCCTTTGCCATGCAGTCTTCTGATTCTGATACTTTGGTTATAATGGATTGTTGTCACTTTGAGTTTAATTATTCTTTGTAGAGATTGATCCACTCATTTCTACTAGCATTCGTACGACTGTCCAGATATAGGGGTCGGGCCAATCGCACATGTATCATGTATGGATTCGATTATCCTTCTGGGAAACCTGAAGAGATCGAATCTTATTTAGTTGTTTGCACTGACCGCAACTGAAGAATATGGAAGATTCCTCAATGTACTGCGTGTCACGTGCGTGTTTTGAAGAAAAAAAATTGTTTGAAAAATATCCTCTTTGGAGCTAGACTCCTTGAGGATTTTGTTTGAATATTTTTTTTTTAAATTTTTAGAAAATATCCGTTCGATTTCGCGGGAGGGCGTCGTCGTCCGGTTTTTATTTGCACAAGTTAAGTAAACAATCGCGTTGCCTCCACTGATGAGCTGGCGGGGCTAACGGTTTTTATTTGAAGATATTTTGAAATTATTTTTTTTTGAAACATCCGTCTGATCTTGCGAGAGGGCGTCGTCGTCTGGGTTTTATTGTACGGTCTGGATCGTGTAGTCAAATAGCCTCCACTAATGAATTAATGGGGCAATTGGGGAACATGGGCTTGATTTGGACATGTGGGCATAGGACCATGGGCCTTGAAATCAGGTTTGTGTAGTGGGCCTTACTTTAGATATGTGGGCCTAGGAAATGAGCTTGAAAACATGGGCTTTAAACCATGAGCCTTTGAATAATGGGCTTGGTGGGCTTTTGACATGTGGGCCTTGTGGACTTTGAACTTGTGGGCCTTGTGGGCTTTGAAATGTGGGCCTCTGGGGTTTTGAGATGTGGGCCTTTGGGGCTTTGAACTTGTGGGCCTTGTGAGCTTTGAAATGTGGGCCTTTGGGGCTTTGAACTTATGGGCCTTTGGGGCTTTGAACTTGTGGGCCTGTGAGCTTCAAAACGTGGGCCTTTGGGGCATTGAAATGTGGGCCTTTGGGGCTTTGAACTGTGGGCCTTTGGGGCTTTAAACTTGTGGGCCTCTTGGGCTTTGAACTTGTGGGCCTCTGGGGCTTTGACTTTGACTTTGTGGATCCTCGACTTTGTTGGTTGTTTGTCCTGTATATGCGTGTATGTTTTTATTTTTATTCTTTTAAATGAAGGAAAATAATGTACAGAAAGACTTTTTGAAAGGAATGAAAATTTTTGCTTGTGCCAAATTTGTCAGTGTCTGCTTGTGTTTGGATTTGTGCTTTGGATGGTGGAATCAGAATATTGAACTTAGCCCATGTCGAATCCGGTATTCTGAGTTTTTTACTAGGGATCCCGATTCCCTGAGAGTAACGCATACTAGGATCATGCCCCTTAGATTTGGGTAGAGTCTGACAGAATTCTGATCCGGGACTTATCTTTTCCTTGTGTTTCTTCACTTTGCTTGTTGCATTAGCTTCTCCTGTTCCTACACTTTTTATTTTCTTTTCTACCCATTTTTGCCCGTAGCGCCTTTTCAGGTTTTCACCACGACCGGCTTTCTCGTCATTTTTTCCCATGGCGTCCTTTCGGATTTTCACCATGTCCCGAGTTTTTGCTCTTGCCTGCCCCTTGGCAGCTGTGCTCTTTTTACCCTTAGTGCCTGTTCAGGTTTTCACCAAGTCTGCTACATGCTTGCTGTTTTTACTTGAGGCGCCCTTTCGGGTTTTCACCTCGCCCGTTTTGCTTAGGCACGTTACTTTTCTTTTGATTTCTCTTTTTCTTGTATAAAGGCAGGAGGCTAGACTCCATTCATTACCGGTCGATTGGTGAGCTACCTGACTTTGTCTTCAATCACGATCATAAAGCTGTTAACATCGGTTTAAACTATCCTGAGGGGAAATGGGTTGGTGACTTGTGTTCTCACTCATTGGGTTCGATTCTCTTTTTTTTTTCTTTTTGGACTGCGCACTTTATTTCATCCATTTTTTTTAAAAAACTTTTTTTTTAATCCTTTTTTTTTTGGAATACTTATTGGAAAGAAGGAATGATGATGGAATGTACCTCAGGATGCTAACCTCGTGTCGTTTGACTTTAGCTTTACGATTGTGGTTGTTGACATAGTTAGGTAGGATTACCCAAGATAGATATTCCCGTTGTCGGCGTTGATGGGCTCTGGAAGATCTTTGTCCCTAATGATGGTGAGACGAAGGGCACCTCCTGAAAGAACCTTGCGGATGATCAGCAGACCATCTCAGGATGGCCTGGAGTTGCCCCCTGGATCTAGTAGGCGCAATGATAAGATGTGCATGATTACCATGTTGCTAACCTTTTTTTCAGACTTGCTTGTCATTGGTCCTAGCGATCGTCGTGTGCTTTATGTTTGCGAGATGTAGTTGGTTGCATCGAGCTTACCACTAATCATTTTCCTTGACTTCTCTTTTTCATTCGTATTGATGATGTAGGATGTTGTCGCCGCCCGCTTTTGTCTGACACGAGAATATACTCATCACCATTGGATGCCTTTGGGTTCATTCTTTCGATAATGTACACACCCCATAATGAAGAAGATCTAGAGCGTTGTCAGGTTATAAAGACTCGAAGTATGCACATGGATCCGTTATGCATGCTTTGAATACTTGAAGCACTTCCTGACATGCTGTAGTAATTTATCTCCATCGTTCATTAGTAGGGCTCCATCGTAGACTTCAGGCATGATCTTGATAGCTTTACTTTATGGGCTTGATTTCAGGCTTCATAACAAATGGTGTATGATTGGCTCTTCATTCGATCTAAGTAAGGCTCCATAGGAGAACCCAAAGTTAGATATCCCCAGGAATTCTGTCATTGTCTGCTTGTAGTCAGGAGGCGAGGATCTCTTGATGCGTACTGTTTTAGGGAGCTCAAAGGATCCCAAGTTCACTATTTCAAAATTATTCGTGACGACATTGGCCTTTGTTTTGAGCTTTCTGATGGAACCTCTAGCTTGAGAGTTGGATCATCCTTTTCCACATCCTAGGCTTCATCCAAATCCATGAGTTTGAAGTCTAACTCTAGATCGAATTCATATGAGTTGACTTTAAACTCGGGTGTTGTAACAGACACATTTGGCACATTATTGCTTGTGGGTTTTGAAAGATTTTCTATTGTTTTTGTGTTTTGAGAAATTTCTGTTGTTTTTGGATTTTGACATCTGAATTTTTTGGCATTTCAAAAATATCTAATGTTTTTGACTTTTTGAAATTTTCTGATTCTTTTTTGGATTTTGACAAGTATATGATTTTTTTTTTTTTTGGTGTTTCGGAAATATCAAGTGTTTTTGGCTTTTTGAGAATTTTCTGATTTTTTTTTTTAGAAAGACGGCAATGTGAATCAGGGATTGCCTGATTCTGTTCGTGGAGTCAACATTATTTTCTTTTATTGTGCTGTCTTGGGGATTGCGAACTAACTATTGCCCTGCACTCCCTCCCCTTAGGAGGAAGGGCTAGACAGATCAATAGGTGGGCCCTCATTGTCGTGCCCAAATGTCATGATGAGTTTGAAATTGGGCTCTAAGCTGGTGTTGGATGTCACTTCCCCCAGCTCATCCTTGATGGATTGTGAGTCTTTGGATTCTTCCTGCTCAGGTGGGATCTAGACTGTGGTCCAGTCAATCAAAGACAATTCTTGCCCCTTGCCCGAGTCATTTCCAAATAGCCTAGTTAGGCTCATTTTGCTCATTTGATCCTCCACGGTGGATCTCAGCTTGCCAACCGGACAGATGATCCCTTCTCTGATGGATTTGATTGATGTGTGGATGAAGGGATCATCCTCCTCTTGCCGATCTTGCCCTCCTTTGATACATTTGTACTTTGCTATCTCACCCATAGGAGGCAGATGTTCCAGTCCTCTCATGCCTGCATTCTCTTAATATTCGAGCTGATAATAAAAATGTTGGTGCTCGACTGGAGGGAAGACATAATTTGATCCAATGGGACATGCAAGAAGCATTCAATTCACTATCTCGAACTCAAGACCATGGTATGGGATATCCTCATCGGAGCAATGTATGTTTATGATCGGGATATCTAGCTCTTGATGGTTAACTGCTTCTATCCGAAAGATTTGTTCAGGATCATCAAGAATGGTCAACGCCTTGTCTTTGAAAATGTACTTGGCCTATTGGTGAAGAATTGAAGAGAGAGCCTTGACTCCATGGATCCAAGACTGATTAGGGAGGAGATGAAATGAAGCTGTGATGTCAAAGACCTGAAAGGTGATGGTTGATGCTTTAAGACTAATCAAGATCTCAACGTTAATCTCTTCCTCGACCTTTCTCCTAGAGGCGGGAACCATTCGTCCTAGACTCTTCTCTTGATGGATCGAAGATTGAGGAGAGCTAGGCAAATCTCTTTGAACAGTAGAATGTCCTTCTTGAAAAGTTACCACATGATTGAAGTTGGGCCCTGATTTTGCTAGGGCATGCGGTATGTTGATTGGGGAAGGAGATTTCTCTTGGAGCATGACAGTTGGAGCAAGGGTCAGATAGGCAGATGGTGCCCCTTGCGAGACAGAGGATGTATGGATTGAATTGATTGGTGGTGGCTCTGAGGGCACGGAGATTGGATCAGTTGGAGATGCCCCTTGCATATTTAAGGGCGCAGAGATTAGATTGGATGGGTATGCCCCTTGCATATTTGGAAGTATTGGTGTCGAGTTGGTGGTGATTGCATGAACGGATTGAACTGGATGTCAAGGTGATTCTCCCTGAATGATATCGTTGGTAGGGGTGGCTGATGAGCTGAGGCATACTTGATACAGTGGTAGGGAATTCTGGAGGATGTAGCTGGTGGTGGCGACAGCAGGAGAAGTAACCACAATCCTTTGGTTATCAATCAGATCTTGGACAGCATGTTTCAGGGTGAAACAACGGTCCGTTGTGTGGCCTCGGGATTGGTGGTATGCACAGTACTCATTCTCAGTATAGTTTGGTGGCAGAGGATTTGGTGGGGACTTAGGCAGTAACGGAGTAAGTATTTGCCTTTGGACTAGCATGACTAGTATCTCACTGTAAGTTTGGGCTATCGGTGTAAACTGCCTAGATTCTCGGGTCATCCTCATCTGCTGACCATGATTGAGGTACTGAGGAATCTCCCTTTGCTGTAGTTGTTGTCATTGTCTTTCTTGAGGAGTAAATTGAGCATCTTGGGTAGAGGCGACAAGATTGTCTTCTTTTGTTGGATGGAGGTCAGGAATACTTTTGTTACCATTTTCATATCTAGTAAGCCTTCCTTCCACTATCCATTGTACTGGAGAGGCCTGATGAGGCCACCAGGGGGAGATTGTCCCAGCCCTTATTCCGGCTTCGACTTGTTCCCCAGCACGGATGAGTTGGGTAAAGTTAGCATATGGATAGGAGACGAGGTATCCAGAGATACTCGGGTTTGCTGAGTGGATGATCATGTAGATTTGCTCCTCGTCATCAGTGGGTGTTTTCATTCTAGCGGTCATTGCCCACCACTGTCCAACATAAGCTGACGCTGACTCATCATCTCTCTGCCTTAAGGCAGCAAGATCCGCCCTTTTGGGTGTTATATTAAGATTGTACACAAAATGATCAATGAAAGCTTGAGAAGTTGTTCCCAAGTTTTAATTCGATGGTAGTCTAATGACATGTACCAATCTAACGCATCGCCTTTCAAGGATTTTTGAAACAAACGGATCAATGCTCGGTCATTACCTGCCAGAGTATTAATCTCTCCACAGAATGCTCTTAAATGGTCCATAGGACACCCCGTACCATCATACCTTTTGAATTTTGGTACCTCAAAGTTTTGAGGTACCCTAGCATCGGGAAAGGGACATAAGTCTCTGAATTTAGTGGATGAATGATCCACTCCTTGCTGCCTTTGTAGTTTCTTCTGTACATTGCACAATTACTCTTGGAGTTCTGTGAGTTCAAAAGGATCATATAAGAGGGATTTTGCCCCTTGAAATTGACCAGATCTCCTACTAGGAAGAGGATGCTGGTGATCTTGTGCTGATTCTGTAGGGAAGGATAGAATGGGATTTGCTGGAGGAGGAAGAGAGGAAGCAAGGGGAGGTTGTGGGGTTAAACTATTTTGAGCACTATGTTGTGTTGCCTGTATGTCTGGTATGGCGCCTGGCACTAGGCGAAGCAATAGTTCTTGCATTGCTCGAAGTAGTAACTTTTGCGTGGTTGTATTGGCCTGTAGGTCTGTTAGAGCTGCTGGTGGTGTCAGTGACAGTGTCGATGTCGGTACCAGTGTCTATGCTTCAGGAGCTGGCAGAGCTGCCAGCTCTTTTTCATGGGTAGCCATAGCTGCATAGGATTGAGTGGTCGTGGCTAGGATTGATGCCCAAACAAGTATAAGCCAAAGATGTTTTTTTTAATGAATGCAGTGATGAATGTCCCTTGAGATTGGAATACCACACGTTTTCGAGTCGGGTCTCAGCTAGTGCGAGCTAGCAAATCCCCAGTGAAGTCGTCATTCTGTAGACACTGAAAATCGGCGCCCATGCTGATTTGTATGTTATGGTTTTGGTGGTGGGGGTGATTAAGCTGATTTGTGGATGTTGGAGTTGCCACTAGCCGAAAAATTTCAAAATCCCGTAGTCGGCTAGAACCACGGAATATGTAAGGTTGGAGAAATCCGAAGACTCTTCTACCTTAGATTGACTCCTGATTTGCGATTCGGGATTCCGGGTAAGGAACCTCGGTTACAAAGAGGGAAGGTGTTAGGCACCCTCTCTGCCCGTACAAATGTACGGTCTCTACTTTGTGTGGTAAAACAATCTTAAGGGATGGATGATGTGGTCGAAATAGGACACACATAGATTTCTAATGCGGTAAGATCCGAAATTTCGGCAAGCCACAGAGCATACATCCAACGGCGTATCTAAAAGGCAGATGTGATGATGCTTATGCCAAAAGGTGAAGAAAAATGGACTAGATTACTAGGAATTTCTGATGTGACCGGATCTGATGTACGACAAGTCATAGAGCATACGTTCATTAGAGATTTAGAGAAGCAGGGGGGTTGAGAAGGGAATAGATGTCATGAAGAATGTTTGTATGTAAAATGGATAGATATTTGGCTTGCTCTTGAGATGGCTAGAACATGGAGTATACCATGGACAATTTGGGTTAGGCTTAAAAGTTATAAGGGTTGAGTTGAGGGCTAGGGGGTGGCTGGAAAAATCTAAACTTTGAGGGCTTGGGAGCTCCTTCCCTTTTCCTCACTCACTTTCTTTCTCTCCCACCCTATCTCTCTCTACTCCCTCTCTTAGTTGTTGTTAAATGAGAAGAGGAGAGGGCTATTTATAGCCATCTCCAATGGTTGAATGGTAAATAGTGGGTAGGTAAGGGTTAAAATTTTGGAATGGAGGGTTGTGATTGGCTAAGGGAAGAGGTGTGACACGTGGCATTTCCTCATTGGCTTCTATGGCTAGTAAAATGGTAAATGGTGAAATTTTGAGGGGTAAATTCAAAAGAAAGTTGACTTTTGGACGCTGGGACAACTGTCCACACGCGGGCCGCGAGTGGCGGCAGCCCAAGTACCACCAACGGTAGTCAGACTACCGTCCGGATCTCGTTTGGGCCGGGCTAACGCGTACAGGCTTTGCTCGGTGTGTGGGTTCGCACGGTGGCCTCCTTTCAGAGTTTAATGGCTTGGATAGATGGGTTTGGGCTTGGGTAAAGGGTTCTGATCAAGGTATAAGGTATAAGCGGGGGCTGTGTGTGGATTGAATGGTTTGGATCGAGGTTTTAGGTCCTGGTTTGGAGGTTTTTGAGAATTTTGTGTCAGGGTTAAGTTTAAGCTGGGATTAGGGTTTGGTTCAAGGCGTGATCATAGTTCTTTAGCCTTCTCAATATGTCAACCTAGGTGGGGTGTCTACAGACATCCACGCAGACATATGAGCTTTTTCGAGTGCTCAATGTAAGCCATCTGCACGATCTATTGATGGTTTTATCACTTCAGTAAATTCCCAGAACCTGTGCATTTGGGTCACTTTGGGCGCTCTTAATTTACATGAGGGTTTTCCGGGATTAGACACTCCTCGAGCGTACCCAGTGTATTTTTCCAGGAGTCAGGATATCCTTGGGGGCTCTCACTTGCATGGTCTTTTTCAAGTAGTCTACATACCGTGGGCGACCCTTTATTTTGACAGCTGGATGCACATCCCCAAATATGTGACTTGAGCACGCATTCATGCATCCATGGACTTGCATTTAAGTTCACATTATCTTCCCTAGGATTGAATATGTTTAGTTTAAACTATTTTGGAATGATGTGGTATACATGAATCCTTGCGAAAAATTCCCACTGAGTTTTCACTCACCCAATAGTGCAGTTGCACCAAATAGATACAGGTATGATGGAGGAAGATGGCGCCTATGATGGGACCCCTGGTGCAGCTGATGAGGAGTATGGAGAGGAAGGACAGTATGCTGATACGATTGAGCCGTTGGAGCTCAACTGATGATATAGGATTTATCTACTTACTTGTTTTTGGGCATTATCTTCATGTTGCTTATTTTGAATTTGTAATTAAAAATCCCTTGCTGTGGGATCTTGCTTATTTCCTTATGTTCCACTCACATATGTTGAACTCTTCTTAACAGTTTATGGAATAGTTACATTTCGATGTTTGAAATATGTTAGACTTTAGGTGAATGGTTGTTACATAACACGACATAACCCTCGGGATTCTCATACTCGAGTGGTCATCCTTGGGTTATGAGAATCAGGGTGTTACATGCATGCATTTCACTTCATTGGGATCCATGATCTTGACTATCCTGCATGCATTTGGAGCCCTGCGAACGCAAGATGACATATCAAGTCCATTTCACTCCACCCATGCACGCATTTATTGCATCACACATGACCAACCTTGACAATCAATCCTTTGATCAAGGCATTTTGACATGTATGACGGATCAGATTCACACATTGATCACACATTTTTCGATCTTGACTGTCCAATACTCTGATTGAGGCCTTTAGATGCTTTATGACGGATTAAATTTACATATCGATCACTCGTCATGCATCCAAACACATTATGCGTTGCATTTTATGCATTTTTCCATTCCTCGATGGATCCCTGATTCTGACCGTCCCGCATCCACTTGAAGCCCTTTGGATGTTGGATGACAGATCAGATCCATTCCATACATTTTTATTTTATTTTCTCAGCAGATATCTGATCTTGACCATCCCGCATCCACCTAGATCTCTCTTGACGTCAGATGATGGATCAAATCCATTCCATTTTATCACTTCATGCATTGCATTTCATCATACCATGCATTTACATCTATCTCATTTCGATGCACCATTCAATAACAGAACTTTGATTTTGATTGTCCAATTTGGACGTCAAGTAGAAAATTAGGTCCGTTCCATTATATCCTGCATTATCTAATCTTGACTGTTTAAAGCTTTGATCGAGGCCATTAGATGTCATATGACGGATTTGATCCACATCATCCACATCAATCAAACCCTGATTCAGACTGCCCAAAATTTTCAAAAAGACATTTTGGACGCTAAGTGGCAAATCACACCTGTTCCATCTCATCCAACATTTTGAATGTTGAGTGGCAAATCACACCCGTTCCAAGAACCGATTGCCCTTTAATCGAATCCATTAGACACAATATAAAGACTCAAATTGACACATGTCGATCACCCCATATCTTGATCACCCAAAGTTTCGATAGGAACCTATTGGATGTCTATGATGGATCAAATCTATCACGAGCCATACCACAAGACCAAAGTCTGCATACACAACACTTGCACGATCACCAGAAGGCAGGTATATCTGTTAAACACAAAATCCATATTTAAAAAAAAAAAAAAAACGTCCAAAAATATCAAACGCGTTCAACATCTTATACACTGATCATTTCCCATACTCAGTGGATGCCAATGCAACGATAAATTTAATTTCGATTTAATCTCAAGAGGATTTTACCCAAAGATTAAAAAAATAAAATCAGACCTCAGAAGATCAACATAAACTCTCACTATCAGTTTGATTATTCTAGGAAACGGATAGATTTAGAAATGCTTTATTTTGATACCTGGATTAACGTAATTCACGCTCTAACTCACGAAGAGATCTTTTACAAACCACAGTGACGAAATCCAGATCTCAAATGGATAAAAGCATAATCTGGACAACTCTAGTCTGAGAAACTTGCAAAACTATTACATTGTAATTCGGGAAATCCGTAAAGCCGTAAAACGCGCAGGTAACTGCCCTTTACAAACAATACACTTGCAAGCGATCTTAAGGGATTGTGCGGCATCGAAAAATCACTCTTCCAAATCTAACATGTGTTATTCTTGTAAGGTTTCATGCGCAAAGATGCTTTAACTACTCAAACATCCAACCTAGTAAATTTCTTCAATGCGTACGCCAATCAACAGAGTGAAAGGATTGCAATCAGATGTTGCACCGTTTTCCCACCATCATGAATTGTCTAAGCTAAGCATCTAACCAAGCAAGCTTCTTGATTACGATACTCTGACAATCAGAGAAACCAATTGCCTCTTCATCTACTCCAAGTGGTGTGTCTACTCGCTTTGGCATTCATTTGTATTTTAACCTCTGTCAAAGATGGGCATTTGTAGGCACCCCATAATCAAAACATGACCACTTGGCTTTGTAACTTGGGTAGGCCCTCGATTCGAATGACTAAAATCGTCACAGAAGGACAACTAATGATTTGGATTGAGACATGGTTAACCCAACACTATGTTAAGCGCCATGTTTTTGTCTAAGCACTGTCTTTTCACGAAAAACTGGATTTTATCATTTTTTTTTTCATGAGTTCTGGCCCTCCAACTGCTCGTTGACATGTGACTTGGCTCACACGAGCCTTATCCATGCCATTACCATGTTGTCCTCCCTGCCATCATACATGTCACCATCCATGCCATGATTTGCACTATCAACCATGCCCATCCATGACTCATGGGATGGCATGGTTCACTCGAACCTAACTATGCATCAAGCCTAAGGCTCGTGAGGTTTGAACCTACCCTCTAAACCCTATAAAAAGGCATTCTCGCCTTTAGAAAAAAAAAAAAAAAAAAGAGGAAGCCAAGGAGAGTGAAGAGAGAGCCAATCAGAAGGGAGAGTCAAAGAGAGGTCGAAAGCGTCTAGAGAACCTGAGAGAGAGAGAGAGAGAAACAGGGACAAGGACTCCGTGTCTCTGTCCTCTCATCTCTTCTAATCCTTTAATCTTGTTCTATTATATTTCAACTTTAAAGCGTAGGCCGTATTTTCGATTTATCATTTTTCAATCTATACATACAACCCCATTGCTTTAAATACCCGAGGTAGTAGGCTCTGCTCTGCTATCACGTAAAGTATGCTTTACAATTGTCTCTTTTAAGGATCTTCTGTAACAATATACGTGACTTAAAGGAGTAACCAAAAATACTTGTTGGAAAGGTAATTTGATGAACTTTCAAATTGATTTAGAATAATCTCATTTATATACTATTTAATTGCCTAAAAGTGGGTCCGAAGTTCATCATTCATTGTACATCGCTAATATTCACTAGTGTCATTGATCTGACGAAAATGGTCATAAATATCTCGTTACATGTCTGATTTGGGTGATCTTGTGCTTGTCGAAAAAGTAATTTGATGAAATTTTAAATTAATTTGGAATGATCTCATTTTGACAAAATTTAAATGTCTAAAAATATCCCTAAAGTGCATCATTCACTATGGATCACTGATATTCATTGTAGGCCATTGATCTTATAAAACCTACCATAACTCCCTCGTCACATGTCTGATTTGAGAGATCTTATGCTCGTTGGAAAAGTAACTTGATGACTTTCAAATGACTTTAAAATTATCTCATTTGGATACCATTTGATTGCCCAAAAGTCAGTTTAAACTTTCTCATTCAATGTCGATCGTTGATGAACTTTGGGACTACTTTGGATAATCCAATTACCTTTCCAACGAGAATAAGATAACCCAAATAAGACATGTAATGAGGAAGTTATGGCCGTTTTCATAATATCGATGGCCCAAAGTGAATATCAATGATTTACAATAAAAAATAAATTTCGAGCCCACTTTTGGGCAATCAAATGGCGTTTAAATGACATGATTCTAAATCCATTTGAAAGTTCATCAAATTACCTTTCCAACGAAAATAGGATCACCTAAATTGGACATGTAAAGAGGGAGTTATGGTCGTTTTCATCAGATCGATGACTCACAGTGAATATTAGCGATCCACATTGAATGATGAATTTTAAGCCCACTTTTGGTCAACAAATGGTGTCCAAATGAAATTATTCCAAATCTATTTGAATGTTCATCAAATTACATTTCGAACGAGCCTAAGATCACCCAAATCGAATATGTAACGAGAGAGTTATGGTACTATTCATTAGATCGATAGCACACAATGAATATCAGTGATCCACGGTGAATGATAAAATTTGGGCTCACTTTTGGGCAATCAAATGATGTCCAAATAATATGATTATAAAGCCATTTGAAATTTCATCAAACTACCTTTCCGATGAGCACAATATCACCCACATCGATATGTAACGAGGGAGCTATGGCCGTTTTCGTGAGATCAACGATCCACAATGAATATATGTGATCAACAGTGGAATATCAATGGTCCATATTGAATATTAGCGGTCCACTCTTAATATTATCGGTCCATTATAAATATCAGTTGTCCACTCTTAATATCATCGGTCCATAGGGAATATCGATGATATACACTAAATATTATCAATCCACAGTGAAAATATCGACGATCCATAGTAAATATAGATAATCCACCATACAAGATTCAACCATTAAAATATACGTTCATCTCGGTATTCTTCCATTACAAAAATTCATCCATCAAAACAATCACCCATTACAACATTCATTCATTCCAACGTTAATCACAGTCATCCATTACAACATTCCTCCATTACAAAAGTCATCAATTACAACATCCTTCCATTATAAAAATTCATTCATTATAATATTCTTCCACACCCTATTTCCTTTCACAAATTCTCATCATTCAAACAAAATTTCAAAAAAAAAAAAAAAAAAAAAAAAAAAAAAAAAAAAAAAAAAAAAACTATAAGAAAAATCAATGAAGGAAGAAGGAAGAAGGAATTGAGTAAAAAAACACTATCATCCCCTCCTGTGAAAAAATCAAGGAAGAAGGAAACAATCAAATAGCCCTTGTGTAGAAGGGCCATGTTTTGAACCCATCCACTTCTAATGTGGGGCCCACTAGGTTGTCTTAAAGAAAATTCATCCCATCCATATGTAGAGGGTTTTAATTCCGCGTCATTGGCTGAAGTTTGAGGGCAAAACTCATCACAGATGGACCACACTGGAAAAAATGGTATACAATTAATGCACAACGTTAGTGTAGTTATAGGCTACAAAGTACGTTAAACATACAGGTGAAAAAACTATTCTACTAGTTCACGACTATCTGATTAAAATAAATGGATCAGATCGGTCAAGGGATGGGCCAAATTTCAATTTTAGATGGGGTTCATGTCTTTTTTTAAAGGACCTTTCACTTTTGAAGACAAGAGCCTGCCATACAATGCGTAATTGTGGTAGAGGGGCATTTTCATCCTCTAAAAAAATGAAAAAGTAAATTTAGGACCATAAATCCTTAAATATAGTCCATATGAGCTCTTTTGACGACTACATCACAATGCGGGCCATCTAAACCAAAAGGCCCAAAATGAAAGGGCTTAGATTAGGTACTAGTCAACCTATTCGAAGCTCTGACAGGCAGAAGCTCTGAGGGGCCACCAAGGGGCCACCATGATGTATGGAGTTTATCCACATTGTACATCCATTTTTCCATATCATTTTAGATTATTAGCCCGAAAATAATGCCGATCCAAGGCTCAAGTGGTCCACACCACATGAAGCAGTGGTGATAAGTACGCCCACCATTGAAACCATCTTACGGCCCACAGTGTTGTATATTTGCCATCAAACATGTTGATATGGTCATATACACTTGGATGAAGTGAACAAACAGATATCATCTTGATTCAAAATCTCAGCGGTCCCTGAGATTTTTTTCAGATGGTTTGAATTTAATCCCTACTGTGTGGTCCACTTAAGACTTGCATCCTCCTTATTTTTGGGCTCATAATCTACAATGATATGTAAAAACTAATGGACAGTGTGGATAAAATTCATACATCACTGCAGCCCCTCGATGCCCAGCCTATCTCCAGCTCGGAATAGGGGTAGTACCAAATCCCCGTCCAACACCAAGTTTTGGGACCACGATGATGCATGTGTTATATCCAAATTGTTCATTATTTGGAAAGATCATTTTAAGATATGAACCTAAAAAAGAGTTTTTTCCTACTGTACGACTCATTTTTAAGCCACCTACCTTATTACGCCTATCCAAACTTACCTTACCCAACTAATCCCCTAATGTAGGGCACACTTTTAGCGGATGAAAATACCCCTGCCATTTCTTTTGGAAGTGGATTGGCTGGTGGGCGAAGACGAGCGCTGGAGCTCCAAGTTGTACAAATGGGCCTCGCAGTTATGTATTTATTATATCCACAATGTTCATCCATATTTCGAGATCATTTTAGAGCATTATCCAAAAAAAAATCATATCCAAAGATCAACTGGACCATACCACATAGCAACGGGGATATTGATTTTCACCGTAAAAAATTTTGTAGGGCCCACCATAACGTTTATTTTCCATCCAATCTATTCATAAGGTCACAAAGACTTGGATGAAGAGGAAAAATAAATTTTATATTGATCTAAAACTCTTGTGACCCCTAAAAGGGTTTCAATGGTAGACGTTCAATGCCCACTGTTTTTTACAATGTGGTCCACTTGATAGTTAGATCTATCTTATTTTTCGTCTCAAGCCTTAATATGAGTTTGCCAAATGGATGGACGATTTGGATATAACACATACCTCATGATTTGACCCACAGAACTTGTTAACGTCAATACATCAGCCATATAGTTGGTGTACGGTACACCAACCAATCTGCTTCCTCCTTCCACGGACGCAGTACTACTGCCGATTGAGCGGCAGTGCCGCCTGGACTGTCCAGCGGGCGACTGTAGTACCACCAGACCGCGGCACTGCCGCTCGGAAATGGATTGGCTACTCCCCCTGACACTAGCCAATGGTTGGTGGTCGGTGCTCTGTGGGCCCCACCATTATGTATTTGTTTCATCCATGTCGTCCATATATTTTTAAAGATCATTTTAAGGTATGAGAACAAAGATGACGTATATCTCAATCTCAAGTGGACCACATTACAAGAAACAATTTTGAATGAGTATCGACCATTAAAAACATTTTGGGGGCTATAAAAGTTTTGGATCAAGCTGATTTTTGTTTTTTTCCCTTCATCTGGGCCTATATGACCTAACCAACAGATTGGATGTCAAATAAACAGTACAGTAGGCCTTAGGAGGATTTTAATGGTGGATATCCAATAACTATGTGGTGTGGTCCACCTGAGATTTATATCTTTCTCATGTTTTGTATTAAGCACTACAATGATCTTTAAAAATGGATGAACGTAATGTATGAAATACATACATCATGGTGGGGCCCACAGAGCACCAACCACCAGCCACAGGGCTGGTGGCAGGGGGAGTAGCCAATCTGTTTCCCTACTGCCCTGTCATTGTAGGCCCACATAGCATGGATAAAACGCATGCATAAAACACACGGATAAAACACATGCATCATTGTAAGCCCATAGAGCTTTGACACCAGCTAGCTTTCACGATTAATTCCATCCATTTCGCAGTCAATTCCCTTCACTTCACGTTCAATTCCATGCATTTTGCGGTCAATTCCGGTGAATTCCCTTCACTTCACGGTCAATTACATGCATTTCGCGGTCAATTCCAGCGAATTCCCTTCACTTCACGGTCAATTCCATCATTTCGCGGTCAATTCCCTTCACTTCACGACCAATTCCATGCATTTCACGGACAATTCCGGCGAATTCCCTTCACTTCACGGTCAGTTGCATGCACTTCACGGTCAATTCCCTTCACTTCACGGTCAATTCCATGCATTTCACGGTCAATTCCCTTCACTTCACGGTCAATTTCAACGAATTCCCTTCACTTCATGGTCAATTCCATGCATTTCGCGGTCAATTCCCTTCACTTCACGATCAATTCCATGCATTTCGCAGTCAATTCCCTTCACTTCACGGTCAATTCCATGCATTTTACGAACAATTCTGGCGAATCCTTCACTTCACGGTTAATTGCATGCATTTTGCGGTCAATTCCCTTCACTTCATGGTCAATTCCGGTGAATTCCCTTCACTTCACGGTCAATTTCATGCATTTCGCAGTCAATTCCCTTCACTTCACGGTCAATTCCATGCATTTCACGATCAATTTCGGCGAATTCCCTTCACTTCACATTCAATTCCATGCATTTCACGGTGAATTCCCTTCACTTCACGGTCAATTCCATGCATTTCGCGGTGAATTCCGACGAATTCCCTTCACTTCACGGTCAATTTCATTCATTTCGCGATCAATTCCCTTCACTTCACGATCAATTCCATGCATTTCTTTTTCTATAGAACTCTCATTCACCAGCTATGTGAAAATTTTGCATCAAGACAAACATTTTCAGATGATCCAAGCCATACACAAAATGAGCGATGTGGATCAAATAAGGTCTAATAATCAATATGAACAAATGGACAGTCCTTTTGATAGGGTTCACTTTTGACAACAAAGGACACATTAATTTTGATCAGATGACCATGACCATATTAGGCAGTGGCTTCGGCAAGTGTTTGAAGGGTTAGTGTGATGGGCCCCAGAACTACGTACAATAGGTGTGGGGCCATGACTGTTTCGTGTGATAGGGCCCCAAAACTACGTACAATAGGTGCGGGGCCATGGTTATTTTGCGTGATCGTCCCCAAAACTACGTACAATAGGTGTGGGGACCACCAAAACTATTCAAATTCAAATGATGTGGGCCCCACCACAATTATTCAAATTCAATAGGTGCAAGGCCCACCAACTATTTGAATTCAAATGATGTGGACCCCACCACAATTATTCGAATTCAATAGGCACGAGGCCCACCAAAACTATTCGAATTCAAATGATGTGGGCCCCACCACAATTATTCGAATTCAATAGGTGCCGGGCCCACCAAACAGTTTTTTTTTTTTAATTTCCCAGGTGGCACTACCGCACCCTGGGCAACAATGTTGCCCGGGGATTGTTGCCCGGGGTGCGGTAGTGCCGCCCGAAATGCATGGAATTGACCGCGAAGTGAAGGGAATTCACCGCGAAATGCATGGAATTGACCGTGAAGTTAAGGGAATTCGCCGAAATTCACCCCAAAATGCATGGAATTGACCATGAAGTGAAGGAAATTCACCGCGAAATGCATGGAATAGACCGTGAAGTGAAGGGAATTCACCGCGAAATGCATGGAATTGACCATGAAGTGAAGGGAATTCACCGCGAAATGCATGGAATTGACCGTGAAGTGAAGGGAATTGATCGCGAAATGAATGGAATTGACCGTGAAGTGAAGTGAATTCACCGCGAAATGCATGGAATTGACCGTGAAGTGAAGGGTATTGACCACGAAATGCATGGAATTGACAGCGAAGTGAAGGGAATTCACCGCAAAATGCATGGAATTGATCATGAAATGAAGGAAATTCACTGGATTTCACCGCAAAATGCATGGAATTGACTTCGAAGTGAATGAAATTCACCACAAAATGCATGGAATTGACCGTGAAGTGAAGGGAATTGACCGCGAAATGAATGGAATTGACCATGAAGTGAAGGGAATTCACCGGAATTGACCGCGAAATGCATGGAATTGACCATGAAGTGAAGGGAATTGATCGTGAAATGCATGGGATTGACTGTGAAGTGAAGGAAATTGACCACAAAATGCATGGAATTGACCGTGAAGTGAAGGAAATTGACCGCGAAATGCATGGAATTGACCGTGAAGTGAAGGAAATTCGCCGGAATTCACCACGAAATGAATGGAATTGACCGTGAAGTGAAGGGAATTGACCACGAAATGCATGCAATTGACCATGAAGTGAAGAGAATTGACCGCGAAATGCATGGAATTGACGGCGAAGTGAAGGGAATTCACCGCGAAATGCATGCAATTGATCGCAAAGTGAAGGGAATTGACAGCAAAATGAATGGAATTGACTGTGAAGTGAAGGGAATTCACCGCGAAGTGAAGGGAATTCACCACAAAATGAATGTCTTATTGACTTAAAGTGACCATAGTGAAGAACTTAAACTTGTGACATGAATCAGGTTATGCCGACAAGGATATCGAATAAGAGTTCTAGATTTATTATAACTGATTTCAATGCAATCCTACTCACACCACCCAAATCTAATTTTCATAACTCGGATTATAAGCATAATAGTAGTAGGTTCCTGAAATCCCTCTAGGACATGGATTTTCATAAAGTATCTGGCAAATCATTAATATTTATTCAAAGTTTGAATCGTAATGGTAAGAAATTTGTAATTTCAAAGAAAGCAACAAATGTATTCAATATATAACATTCACAGTCGTATAACAAAAACTGCATTACAAATTACATTATTCCAGAGGTATTGGAAATTGCAACTTCGGTGATTATGCCCTGTTTATTTGCAACTACAAGTCTTTACAGCTTGTCAATAGTAGATTTCTAACGACTTGTCTTTAAACGTGTCCACCAAGCTTCGGTATATATGGTAGGCGCAATAGCCATGGATTGCTGCTTGGAAGACCTGGGGAACTTCTTTCATTGGACCTTTATGCTGGTCCGATATAATCACAAGACCAGGTAGATCCCCTAACGAACGGCTGAGGTAGGTAAGGAACCAGTTCCAACTGCTGTTGTTCTCTAATTCTCTGATACCAAAAGCGACTGGAAAGATATGATTATCGTTATCCAAAGCCGTAACAATGAACAGAACACCCTTGTACTTACCTTTTAAATAGGGTTGTTCATGAGTCGAGCTAGCTCGAAAAACTCGCTCGACTCGGCTCAAGTTAGCTCGGATTGACTCGGCTTGAATGGCCGATTTGGGCCGAGTCAAGCTAATTATTTGAAGCTCAAGTCGAGTTCAAACCGAGTTCGACCAGGGGGCATTTCAACTCGACTCGACTCGGCTCGATTAAAAATATATTAAAGTTGTGGGGAATGCGGAGAAAGTTGAAGTGGGATCTATTTTCTTTCACCCCAACAGCGAAGATTTTGATGTTGGTGTTGACTATCTCTTGAATCCAAAATGGTATATTGTATGGAGCACTCACATGAATAGACATATCCTTCCTAAATATGTTGTGAGCTACAAGTCCTTAGACCATTTGTAAGGTAACGGAAACTGCGCTTTTGTTTGAGCAGCAACAATACAGGTAGGTCCCACTTTTCTGTGGTCCCGGGTCTGTTCAAAATCCTATCCATTGGAAAGTATGGCCTTGATGATGGATAATTCAGAACATACAATTGAGGATGCTTTGGCCCATGGTTCTTCTATCATAGGGCCCACACAGATGGATTTTCTTGACTGCTGAAAGATGGACTACACTCTGTTTCGGTTAGCGGGCCAAACCAAAAATGAATTTCGCTTGGTGGAGCGTCATGTAAAATGCCTCTTTAAAATTTTTTTTATTTAGTTTCTCTTCTAAATCAATGGAGGAGGATCAAGAACAGAATCCATTACTCTCTCACCCAACAAGCTCAAGCTCGACTCGAGGTAAACTCGACTCGACTCGAACCACTAGCTCGACTCGAACTCAACTCAACAGCTTTGACAAACAAGCCAAGCTTCAATGTTGAGCTCGAGCTCGAACTCGAGTACAGCATGGACAAGCCGAGCCGAGCTTGGCCCACCTCAACTCAACTCGGCTCAATGCCCACCCCTACTTTTAAATGCGTCCAGTCAATGGCCAAGACCCTTCGCAGAGATGTTTGAAAACTTCTGACGCACTGTCCGAGCACAACAAAACATCTCTTGAACCTCGTCGTTTGTGGATCCACAAGCAGGGCAATCACTATCCCCGGGTTCGTCATCCTCAACTCATGCAAGTACATCGAGAGTTCTTTGTAACAGTCTTCATAAGACCCCATTACGCGATTGATTGCAATTTCTTTAGCGTGTCATGTCTTCTTATAGCTAATAAGAATATTATACTTCTCTTGCATTGCAAATATAATGTCCTTCGGATTTTAATCATAGGCGTTGCTCAATGCGATTGACAACCAGTTCACTAGCTAGCTTACTACTTTCTTGCCGATGATTGCTCTTCATCCATGACATTCCATGTGTATGTATGGACGTGTAAGTCTTAATCTTGAATATCCCCGCATCATTCACTCTAGATACATGTACCCTCCATTCACACTTATCTTCCATACACGCGATGGTAAATTTCTTAGATGTGGAATACAAGACCTTGTATTGAAAGTTATTGCGAATTGCAAATTGGATCAAAACATACTTACACCGGCTCTTGTCCTTAAACGCTTGGCCAACGGCTATATCAATTAGGTCATCAAGTGGATATGAATACAGTGACAGGTCTTCATTGGTGAAACCAGCATCCTCGAAAGGCACAATGGCAAGGCCGGGGGTGAAGTCCGATGTTCGAGCCTGCTCAGTCAATGGAATGTCGCTTTCACTTACGTTTCTGTCGTTGGATTTTGAGGGCAAATCTACTCTTGTAAATGAATGTGATATCGTATATTCACTTCTGATCTTTAAGTCAGCCGACGCCCTCACTTGACTTGTCATGAAGTTTAATGTCTGAGCCGGCTCGGGTACTGGAGTGTTGCTTAAAGGAACCTGTGAAGGTGATGCCATATATTTATATTTCAAGACATGTTCCTCACCCAAACTTCCTACTGCCGGGGCATCATGTTCGAAACCACTGTAAGCCACCGGGTCTTCGAGTATTGTCTCATTAACGCGCTACATTGTCTCGATGAATAAAGGGATGAGTGATCCAGATGCTTCAACTGTGCTACCAAAAATATTCTCACATCTTCGTCATCTTCAATTACAGTTAGAGGGACTGATTCATTTGTGCAAGGATACAATGCTTTCAACCTAATATCATAATCCTCAGGTCTACTCTTCGCAATCCTGTACATTTTCGATAGAAGTTCATCATATGTAGTGTCAACGCCCACAACAGTAGTTTTCGAGTCTCCACCCTTGTACGTGTATCGATTATTTTCACTTACTAACTCCCCACCATATGAGCATAGGATGATTATCGAACCCATTTTCTGAAAACAAACACAATGATATAACTCGTTTAGTATTCACATGTATAAGGTGGATTTGACCAAGTAGTAGGAAATCCACCATTGTACTAGCTCAAATATGACCGACTTATCGGTCAAATTTTCAAAGTTCTCAATTGCAGAGATGTATGCCACTCAGTTCGCAATGATTTTCACTCTCTTCGCAGTCAATTTCACTCACTTCTAGGGCAGATTCACTCACTTCTCGGTCCTAAAGTAATTGAAAATGACCGCAAAGTGAGTGAAATTGATCGCGAAGTGAGCGAAATTGACCGCGAATTGAGTGAGATGACCGATGAGTCGGTCATTTTTGAGTGAAAATGACGGATAAATTGTGAAATTTACTGAGAAGTGCATAAAATTGACCGAGAAATTCATTACATTTACCGTGAAACATTGTCAAAGTTACCGTTCACTTCTTGAAGTTGACAGTAAAATGCATGAAATTGACCAAGTAGTGCATGAAGTTGACCGATAAATTCAGTAAATTGACCGGGAACTAAGTGAAATTGACCGTGAAACTTCGTCAAATTGACCGCAAACTTCTTGAAGTTTATTGGATAACCGCGTAAAATTGACTTAGCAGTGCATGAAATTGACCACGTGAAATTGACCACAAACTCCTAGGTAATTTCTTCAGATTTTAAACATCCTTACCTCCCACAGCCGTTGTATCAGTGAAATCCATGTTCGAGAAGAAGAATAAGAGTGCGTTGATGTGAAACACATTCTTCGGAGAAAAGCCTACAAGATTTCACGTTTATCAATGCATCCACGTCCTCTCAGAAAACGAATGTAGGTAGCCTTGAGTAGAATGGAACATGGAAGATGTAATGTGATAGTAGGATGGAGATTCTATGGAGATTTAATGAAGAAAATGGGTGAAAAGAAGGAATAGGAATAGGGTGTAAGAGAGAGAATGGGTGTAAGGGAGAGAATTCGGCGTGTGTATTTGGGCATTTTCGACCTATGAAAAGTTGTCCCTACAACAGGAGAGTATTCTTGGAAGGTAAGAATAAGTGAACTTAGTAAGGTGCGTGGTCCATAAGTGAGTCCTACACAAGGAAAACACTCACCTAAAAATGAGCATATACAAATCTCAAGGACCACACCACATGAAATAATGGAGATTGAACATCTACTACTAAAAACTTCTTGAGAGATTTAAAAGTTTTGGATCAAGTTAATATTTGTTTTTTTTCTCCTAATTTAAGTTTTGATGATCTTATGAACATGTAGAATGGAAAATAAACACTATAATAATGGCCATGGGATTGGGAAGGTTTCAACAGTCGGCATCATTGTCCCCACTGAACGTAGCCTACTTGAGCTTTGGATTCCCTCGACTTTGGGCTCACAACGTAAATGATCTATCCAAATGTATGGACGGTATAGATATAACACATACATCATGGTAGAGGCCACGAAACTTGGTGATGTCAACGCAACGCCCAGGTCGGTGGTATGTGGTACACCATAGAATCCGCTTCCATCCAAAACCATTAAGTGGGCAGCAGATACACCGGGAAATGGCCTGCTTGGTCGGGGAAATTGGCAAATTACATGTAGAGGACCCATGGGTGTACCTGCCTAATTCATGGGGGTATGCCGATTGCAGGAGCTTCCAGCAACAGGAAGCTAGGTGGGGCCCACCGTGATGTTTGTGAGAAATCTATTCTGGTCATCCATCCGATTTGCTGTACCACGTTAGGACATGGCCTATAAATGAGTCATCCAAAACTCAAGTGAGCTGCACGACAGGAAACAATGAGGATTGGGCATCCAACATTTCAACATTTGTGGGTTACATGAGTTTTGGATCAGGCCAATATTTTTTGTCTTCTATTTATCCTAAGTAGGAATGAACTTATGAACGGTGTGGATGGCATATAAACATCATGATTTTTTATTTTTTATTTTCTGGTTAGCTTTGTTACTGCACACCCATGTCACTACACACTCCATGTTAGCCATCCCTGCTAGGGATCGATACCAAGACCTCAAGTGTTGAAACGAGGTAACTCCGCTCAGTCTGCCAGTTGAGCTATGGATCTGGGTGTTATAAACATCATGATTGATCCAAGGGTTCTATCTACTATTTCCCATCCTTAGGCTCATTTGAGTTCTGGATCTATTTCATTTTTGGGCTCATGTCCTAACATGATTCGGCAAACAGATGGATGAGACGTATATTTAACAAACATCACAGTGGGCCCCACCTAGCTTCCCATTGCAGGGAGCTAGGGCTGTACACCAACTGAGTTAGCTCGGTTAGCTCGCTCGGCTCGACTTGAAAAAGCTTGATTCGAGTCGGATTGAAACTAAGTTCGAGCCAAGTTGAGCTGATTTTTTGAGTTCGAAAATTTTCAAACTGAGTTCGAGCTTGCCCGAGCTCAACTCGACTCGGATCGAACCTCAACTCAAATCAAACTCGGATCGAACTAGATCGGTGACTGGGTACTTTGATATTGATGTTGCTCACCAAGTGTTTGATGAAATGACTCAACGAAGTGTCAGCTAGTGGCCAAAAAGGTATGTGTATGAAACAAATACCTTTTTTTTCTTGATTTTGACCTTGCCTATAAGGTGTTTGATGAAATACCTATAAAACGGATGTTGTTGTTTTATATACATTGAGAATTTGAAGGTGTAGTCCGTGTGTTTGTAAAAATGTTGCACAGGTGAACTCGGCTCGAACTAGCCCAAGCTGCTAACCGAACTGAGTTGTGCTGACCGGTCAGGCTCGAGGATCGAGCTGAGCTGAGTTCGAGCTGGGGTCAGCTAGTGACCGAGCAGAGTCAGGCTGTGCTAAGCTTGACATGGTTTGACTCATGTACACCTCTACAATGAGCAGATTAGATTAGGTAAGACCCTGACTGTGGGGCTGAGTGTGATGTATTTGATTACATCCACGCGGTCCATATGCATTGGAAGCTCATGCTAAGGTATGATCCAGAAAATGAAGCAGTTCCAAATCCCAGGTGGACCATAGTACAAGAAATAGTGGTGGTAGACCAACTAAAACTTCTTGTGAGTTGCGAAAGCTTTGGATCAAGATGATGTTTGTGTCTCTTCATCTAGGTGTTTGTGGCCGTGTCAATAGGTAAGATGGGAATACATGAAGTTTTTAATGGTGGGGATTCAATAACGATTGTTTTCTATGGTGTGGTCCTGTAACGACCCCAGTTCTGATAGCTAGTGGTATACGTTCGTACATACCAACAACATTCATAGGAAAATAATGAATGCTTAGAATCACCGCAAATGATATAATAATTGTCCCTAAACCTATTAGAAACACTGAATCTCGAGGACAAGATTTCCTCTAAGGGGGGTAGATTGTAACACCCCATAGCTTTCAGTACTCGAGTGTTACTATGGAGACCTAACCTGGTGTAAACATAGATTCAACCTACTTAAACATTTGCCTCTAATCTAGCCTAAGCGTGGCCATTGTGAGTAATCTCCACTCATGGATCAAGTTTCTATCCAACCGTTAATTGTAATAAATCGATAACTGAAGGTTAAGACCCATGTATCGTGGTCCACTTACAAAAATAAAATGATCCAATCCTTCAAATTAAAGCCTGATAGGGGCCGAGTGAATGAATAAATGGCATTGATTGGAGTGGGACCCACGAAAATAACCTAGAGAATAATAATAATAATAATAACGATTATATATATATATATATATATATATATAATAAGAATATTAAAAACAACGTAAAAGTGATATTAAATATCATGAATATGTATTAGGCCATCTAATCTACATTCTAGCCATTGAATTTTAGGTAGGTGTTCCCTTAGACCATTTTCTGCCATTGATGTTCAATTACGAAATGACCAAACTATCAAACCAATAGAAATCTACAGTTAGAACAAAATAAATTAGAAATATGGCCCACCGAGCTTTGGATCTACCTGATTGCTGGTCAAAGGTCATGATCGGACCCGTAGCATCGAATGTACGGAGTAGATTTCTCCGATACATCTCTGTGGACCCCACCTGAGCTGCGTGTACACAAGTTTCACGTGCACTCATAGCACACCGAAACCGTCAACACGGTTTGACCGTGTTGACCTGATAAGAATAAGGAAAAATGAGAGTTTTTCTCCTTTGCTTTCCCGCCAGCGAGAAATTTGAAATCGGGCCCACCGATTGGGTCCCGATCAACGATCGGAACCGTCCATCATGTAACCCGGGAAAATCCAATCAAAGTCCAGTATTATGCATGTTTTTTTTATCTGTGGATGAGTGCACCAAACCATTCATCGTATAGAGGGCCCGAATTCGAGCCAACCACAGAAATTTCACATGTTTACACGTGGGTACATGCACACAAGCTCCAGCCCAACCGAGCACATGCGGCACGTTTTCGAAAACAAAAATTCCGTTGCGCTGCCAGGTTGGCTACGCACATGCGGAATCTCCTTCAATCTTAGCCCTCCACTCCAGCGAATCCTAACCCTTCGTTCCACCTCAGTTTTAGGGCATCTATAGCTAGCATTTGAATCTCTCCGCCACCGCTGCAAGTGGGATCAAACCGACTAAGCTAAATCACTAATCATCGTCCAAATGGTGGGTCCCACAAGAACTTTGAGACCCATCTGAACCATCCAATGGCCTTAGACCTGAAGGTTAGCCACCCGGTTCGGTTTCACCATTAACAGAGCCGTCATCTTCCCCGTTCAACAGAAAAACCCATCCTCTAAGATGGGTCGTATTTGACTGATCAAGGACGTCCATCAGGTGGACCCATATGCCAAAAATCCATCCATGTAGTCTGATCACAACCTCACGTGCACGATTCAGATATATTGTTGCAAAAACAGCTCAGATTAAACAGCTGAAAACTGTATGTAAGACCCGTATCCTAATCTGTACTATTCCAAAGGCTTCCGCGATCCTTCCGGTCGAATTCCGGCAATCCTCGACCTAAAGGCAACGTTGCGCACGATTCTAAGACGAGACTTGCATGCCAAAGTCGGCTCGACCCGAAACCTATACCTTGGCGACCGCGCCGTCGTTGCGGTTCCAACGCCGCGACTCACGCACCGACCCGATACCCAGGCTAGAAGGTGTTGGCCCGCGTTCAGTTTGAGGAAAATGCCGCGCATTGCAAATTCCAAGAGAATGTCCCATCAATCACATCAATCCATCAATCAAAGTCAAGTATAAGCAACCCATACCCTAACCTTACCTCTCTCTTACACAAGTACCATAAAGTCAACAAGCACCTTACCCTCATGTCACTCCACCATCACTCCTCTCCCATCACTCATTTCCCATCACTTCTCTCTCTCTCTCTCTCTCATTCTCTCTCTTTCTAATTTTTCCCAAGCAAGAATCGTCCATGACATTCCATGGAAGAGAAACTAGTGTGGCCCACCTTCCTACCATCCAATCCCACCCTCCATGATCGATCTCAACCGTTGAAGTCCATCCATTGGAGCTTTAAAGGCTATAGGTGGAAGAAGAAGATAAGATCCTAAGGTGGGTGCTTCTCTCTCTCTCTTTCCCTCTCTTGTTTATATTCTTTTGTATGTGTGATGATGTGGTCATGTGGCCCACTCCGATGAACCCCACCATGAGCCATGTATTTTATCCAACCCATCTATAGGTGGGGCCCACTTACATGTGTGTTGTACCACACCATCCATCAGTTGATGGCCCACCTGAGTAGGGCCCACCTTGGGCATGCGTGACGCCGTGACGTCCAGGGACGTCCCTGGACTGAGATGAAAACACAAATATTAGCTTATTTTCAAAGTTCATTGCGTGAGCCGCTTATGTAGGCTCCATCTTGATGTACTATTTTAATCCAAGCCGTCCATTCCATTCTTGAGATCATTTTAGGCGTTGGACCGAAAAATGAAGTCAATCCGAGGTCTTGACATGCCATAGCATAACAAATGGTGGTTTCCACCATTGAAGTCTCCCTTGATATTTCTATGCACTGAAAATTACTCAATATTGGGCTTGTTTAGCTTGTCTTGAGCCATGGGACGCAATGGCTGGGTTGGATTCACTTCGAGCTGCCCCACATAGAAAAAACCCTCAGGATTCTAGTTTTTTTCAAAAAAAAGAAATTACTAAAACAGCAGCAGCTGCTGCTGCTGCTGTCAGAGAAAGTGAAAGGACGCCAGGCGTCCATGTGTGTTGGCGGACGGACAGAGGTCCCACGGCCCATCCGTGGGCCCCACCATGATGTGCACTGCACATCACAACCGTGCATTTGGTGGCCCCTTAGGGTAGTGGGCCCCACACCAACAATCGGCTCCATCAGGAACTCGGGTGGCCCACATCACAGGAAACAGTGTGATTTAATGCCTGCCTTTGAAGCTTTTTTTTTGAGCCACAGAAGTTTCGGATCAAGATAGAAATTTGTTTTCCCTCTCCATCCCGGCATGTGTGACCTTATCAACCGATTAGATTGCAAATAAACATTATGGTGGGCCCCACGTGGGACCTACAATGATACGTGTGTTTTACTCCACCGTCCAGGCAGACGGTGGAGCCCACAGTAATGTTTGTGTTCTATCCTCACCGTCCACACTCGACGGTGGGACCCACTCCCACTGTATCATGTGTGTGCGTGTGTGTTTGTGGGCACGTGTGTGTGTGTATATATATATATATATATATATATATATATATATATATATATATATATATATGATGGTGGGCCCTCATGTGGACCCCCACCATGATGCATGAGCTGCATCCAAACCGTCCAGCCACTTTGAAAACTTTTTTTGATGGCTTGGGCTAGAGAATGAGTCAGATCCATAGTTCAATGGACCCGCCCTTGATGTTTGTGTTATATCCAAACCGTCCATTACATGGTGGGCCACGTGTGTGGACCCTACCATGATGCATGTATAGTATCCATACCCTCTAATCATGTTGAGAGATGAGAAAAGAATGGGACAGATCTATAGTTCAAGTAGATCCCACCCTTGAAAATAGTGTAGACAGTGACTTTCACCGTTCAAAATTTCTAAGGGCCACATATTTTCCTACTAAGCTGATATGTGTTTCCACTTCATCTATCCCTATGCTAGTTTATGAATAGGTTGGATCTCTAATACATTAAGGTGGGCCACCCCTTGATGTATTTATGGCCCGTCGCTTAGGCCCACCTTGATATATATTATACATGGGGCCCATGTAAGTAGGCCATCTTGATTTATTTGTGGTCATCCATTGAGGCCCACCTTGGTATATGTATGAGGCCCATCTTGATTCATTTGTGGCCGTCTATTAAGGCCCACCTTGGTATGTATATAAAGCCCATTTGATGAGGCCCGATGTGATCTATTTGGGGCCCATGGGTTGAGGCCCATTGTGATGCATTATGGCTCGTGGGTCGAGGCCCATTGTGATGTATTCAAGGCCCATGGTTGAGGCCCAATGCGATGTATGTATGGCCGATTAAGTTGTGTATGAATTCCTTGTATGGGCCACTCCTTGGGAGCAATGTTGGTTAAATGGCCACAGTGCTGGATAATGATGGTTTAATGTCCACATTGTGACCTTCCCTTAGTCCTTGTTAGGCCCACTCTCATCATCCTCTTATTGGGTTAACCCAAATAAGTGGGCCCCATTCGCCATAAACGAATGGCTCCATGTTATCAGATTTGATATGACCATGGCCATGGGCCAATCTTTATATTATGGTTGATCGGCCGTCCATCTATGGACCCCGCCTTGTTTATAGGCTGATTATCGATCGAGGCCGATTACCTATTCTGATTTATCGTGGCCGATTACCGAATATCGATCGAAACCGATTACCGATTCTGATTTGTCGTGGCCGATCACCGATTATCGATCGAAACCGATTACCGATTCTGATTATTGATCTATTTTGATTGTTGTGACCGATTGCTGACTTCAATCGACATGACCGATTTGCCGATTCTGATTATTCTATCCCGATGGTGGTGACCGATTTGCCAACTTTGATTATCAATCGATCTCGATTGACGTGGCTGATTGCCGATTCTGATTGACGTGACCAATTTACCGACTCTATTATCGATCGATCCTGATTGTTATGGCCGATTGACCGATTATCGATCGAGGTCGATTATCGTGGCCGATTACCGATTATGATTATCATGGCCGATTACCGATTATGATTGTCGTGGTCGATTGACCGATTATCGATCGAGGCCAATTATCGTGGCCGATTGTCGAGACCCAATGTGATGTATATGCGGCTCGTATTTGAGGCCTGTTGTGATGTGCATTTTGCCCGTGTTTAAGGCCCGATGAGATGTAAATGAGGCCTATGTGATGAGGCCCATTGTGATGTTTTAAGGGCCAGGCAATGGAGCTCATTGTGTTGTATGATAGGCCCATGTGAGGGGCCCATCGTGACGTAGGTTAAACTCTTGAGTGAGGCCCATGGTATTATATATTAGGCCTTTGTGCGAGGCTATGGGTCCACTATATGTTACGCTCTATGTGGGTCATTCCTTTGGGGCAATGCAGGTTAAATGACCATATTGTCCAGGTTGATTGTTGAAGCCGGTTATTGATACTGATTACTAGCATGTGACAGTATAGCGTCATGATACATACCCATACGCATCATCCGCATGTTTGTTATGAGATGTGGTTGATCATTACATATGTCATTGAGCATGTTGTTATGAGACTCCCTGATAGGCGGAGGTTATCTCACATGAGCGCACGGTATGCGCAGGAGTGATGCATGACTGGATTGTATGACTTATGCATCTTGCATTATGATTTCTGTACGCCCTAGCGACATCAGGGCCGTAGCCTCCACAAGCATATTGTGGATGGCCAGATGGGACACCGAAAATGTTTGGTTCTAGCATACGGGCGCCATAGATGTCCCTGGGTGAAAATCTCTAAACCACCGTGGCCAGGAGATGACTCTAACGTCGAGACCGAGTAGATATATGAGTGCACGAGGGCCGAATACCAGGAGGCCGCGTCTCCCACTGTGTCGTGGTCGGTTGGAAGGGGGTGTGACCTTACCCGCCTGAGTGAGGGGGCAATATCTAGATTGAGTTTGACCAGCTTGAGGAATGGGTCCGCTATCGATGAGCCGGGCCCGATATTGGCAGGCGGATAGTGAGGTCTCTTTCACTTACCCAGTTGTGCGTTCGGATAGGGGCGACAAGCTGGCGTAGAGTGTAATAGACCCCGGTGATGATCCCAGAGATGAACCGTACTGACATGTGGACTTATTGAGCAGGAGTTGCATATTCATTCATTCATTCATTCACTATTCACTCGGGCTGGTGGTGCGCACCTAATTGTTACGTGTACCTTCGCATGGCTAGGATTTCGGTTGGGCGTGCGACTAACCTGAGATCAGGAGTTTACCACATTGAGTCTGACTATCCAAATTTAGGTATGGGACTGGTTTGGATAGAAGGCCCTTGTGATGGACCCCATAGCCTGCGATACTACGTACTATCATCCCGACTTCACACTCCAGCATGGTCATTTCATTCCCATCGCATATTGCATTACATCTACATGCATATAACATTTTGGGTTGCTATGTTTCTGTACTTATATGGCCTAGACAGACTTAGTAGGATTTGTATATTGCATTGCATCTTCGGCATCTGATATTTGGCTCTTTATGACTCCTCATTTGCATAGCTGCTCTATATTGTGTATTCTGATATTGATTGACTCATGGAATTGTCCGTATTTCTGCTTATTCCGATAATGTACGATTTATGGATTACCTGTAATTTCGGTATTGTATGATGATGACATTATATTGAATACTTGACACTTACCTTGTGCACACACTTACACCACCCTCTAAGCTTTCTATAAGCTTATGCACGATAGATGCGTGCAAGTAATGTTAGGTTGCAGCAGTGTTGAGCTTGGAGCGTACAACAGTCTTCTGGAGCTTGATTTTTTATTTATGTATCTCACTTTCAGCATTGTATTCAAATGATTATATTAGTGGATATGTGATGATGTTGTTGCCTTTGTGAATTGGGTAACCTTGTGGTTATGCTTATTACGAGTTAAATGTAAATTTAAAAAAAAAAAAAAATCCTCCTTGTAGGATCCCAGGATCGGAAATCTGGCGTATGACGCTAGGAGCCGAGAATGGGGTACTACGGAGGCTGTCGGCACCGGATTCGGCGATCGGGATTCTTGTGAATCCGATTTTCGGGTTTGGGGCGTGACATTGTAACTAATCCCTTGATTAGTTACAAATTTCGAACCATCTAGAACATATTAGAAAAGCCTTATAAAAGGTGCCCTTTTAGGGTATTCTCTCCGAAAATGGAAAGATAGAGAGCGAGAAAGGAAAGGTGTCGTTCTCCCTGCTACACTAAGCCAGCCGACTCGGTTCGAATCGGGCCGAGTCCAGCGCCTCTGTAGTTCTCCTAGCAGTAGAAAGGTAGAAGAAGAAGAGAGCAGAAATGGAAGGTGAGAGAGAAATAGGAGAAAAATAGAGAGAAGAGAGAACGCGAGAGAGATCAACCTGCAACGCTGTGTTCCGCCGCACTGACTCGTTGGAGTCGTGACCTAAGTTGTAGCAGAGCCAGGCTCTGTCCGGCCACGAAGAGAGAAACCAGAGTCAGGTTTGGGCGAAACCAGCTCTACCCAGCAAAGGAGGAAGAATCAGAAGAAAGGAAGGAGGGGTTGCTGCCGGTTCAAATCTCCAGCTGCGCACCACCTCCTGGGTCAACTCAGCTCGACAGGAACTGAGTCGGGTCGGCTCAGGGAGGCTATTGTCGGATGTCTCCCAGTAGGAGGGAGAAGAGAAAGAGAGTGGGAGAATGAAAGAAAGAGAAAGAAAGAAAGAGGAAAAAGGGAAATGAAAAGAAAAGAGAGAATGATGTAGGCGTGGGTGCGCCATCCCAACTCTGTCAAGTTGCTACCGAGCCAATGACTCGCTGAGTGACTCGGGTCGGTTTTGGCCAAACTCCACCTGGGTTCAGACTCTATAGGAGTCTAGGGAAGTGAAGGGAAAGGAGAGAAGAGGAAGGTAGAGGAAGAAGGGTGCAGTTCATTACACCAACTTGACCCGACCGAGTTGTTGAGCTGCTGAGTTGCTATCAGTCGGGTTGAGTTCAGGCTCAGTTGAGGTTGGGCCTAGCCTGGTCCAGCAAGAAAAAAAATGAAGGAGAAGGATGAGAGGAAGTGAGAGAAGATAGAAGAAGGAAGAGAAAGAGAGGGGGGTGTGAGGCTGCCCTAGCCAACCGAGTCAACTCGGTTCAGAACCGAGTCAACATGGGTGAGGATTTTTATTTCTTTCCTAAATCATATTTTTTTATCATTAATTACTTTCATTATTAAAATCATTTAAAATTAGTGAATAATATCGTCCTATTACTATTGTCGAAGATTATAATCGAGATTATAAATTCATATTAGATAGTTATACTAAGTAGTGTTATTATCATCATTAATTATAACCTCTACTACTCATTTTCATCCGTTGCACAACTAAGATCTTAGAATTCCTAAAATGTCTAATCTTAAACATAGATTGGAGACCCAAGCCCGAGGTTAAAGACCTTAACCGTTTATGGTGTGTGGAACTTGGATCTAAACCATTCGAGTTGGATTCGTACATTCAAGTATTCATGTTACAATCACTCAATTTAAAGGTGAGGATCACCCTTCAAGCTTTTCTACATCTTGATGATTAGCTCTGTTATTTTTCCTTGTTCATTTATCTCATTAATTGCTTAATGTAGTGGATTGTTCTTACTGATTTTGATTTCTCAAGATAATTGATGAATTGAATTTAATGTGAATTAAATGCCTCAATATGATTTGAAATGTACGCTTTAAATATGCATGTGTTATCTCGATGTTATCACATGTGATTTAATTTATCATCCATAATTACTTGATGGAATGCTTGGAGGTCCTCGAACTATTGGCCATCTGTGTTATGGATTAAATAAATTTATGTTGTGGAATTACCATATTGTGGATCCTTAGTGCCTTTGTGGCTCTATGGGGATAATCACATTTTTATTACATCCTTGGAATGAACCATTTGCCCCGGCGGTTTTGATAGATTATTTTCCTAACATGGCTTTGACGGACTACTTTCTTACGACCTTGCGATGGTAAGTTCCACCTGTAGAACTATAATTGGCCACTAGTTTCGTAGATTACCTTTAAACACCCTATTTACTAGCCTCATGAGCCAGGGATGGTGGAATGGGACACTATGCCTGAGCTATCGACCTATGCTGGGTGACAAACCCTCCATAGTGACCTTTGAGCTTTCTTAAAGTGATTGTTTGAAATTAGAATAATAATGGTTAGGCTAATCATGCATTTTCATGGCATATATTATCATGGTCTTTTCTGGGTGGTTAGTTCTCCTTGGGCGTACCTTTGTGTATTTTTTCGGTGACTAATCCTCCTTGGGCGATTTATGTATTATTACGGTCTTTTTCGGGTGGTTAGTTCTCCTTGGGCGTACCTTTGCGTATTTTTTCGGGTGACTAATCCTCCTTAGGCGATCTATATATCATAGTCTTTTCCGGGTGACTAGTTATCCTTGGGCGACTTTTTACCAGCTAGAGGTGCATCCCCAAGTCTGTGAGCATGTGCATACATCCATGCATTTAAACAAGATTATTTTGTATAATTTATTTAATGAATGTGTATTTGTTAAACCTCACCTGATTTCCATGATAATCATTGTGTAATATTTGTTATATACTGTCTCTGATAACTATGCTTAATTATCTTGATGTTGTGATAAATCTTGGGGGTTATACCTCACTGGATAGCCATTGGCGCTATCGAACTGTACTTAGTGTGCAAGAGAAGCAGATGATGCGTATGCTGGTGTTCAAGAGGAATGGGAGGAGCCAAACTATCTTGCGACTCTCTATCCTCGAATTACATTTGTGTTTAATTTGTACTGTCATGTTCTGTAAAAGTTAAGACATTGATTTGTATAAGTTTTTGGGTAACCACTTGAAACATTGGTTATGTATATTTGGACTCACTCTAATATCTGATTTATTTCCATCCCGCTATATTATTAACCATGATAAAAGAAAAAATATATACGTGGAATTTGGGTGTTTTCAGAGGTTAACGCTCAGGTTTTTGGAAAACAAGTAATATACTTGGGTTTCGGGAACCGGGGTGTTACAGGTCCACTTAAGATTTGAGTCAGATTCATTTTTTGTGATCAAGCCCTAGAATGAGCTTTCAAAATGATTATACAGTGTGTAATTAAGGCACATATATCACTGTGAGCCCCACAGTCAAGGGTCCCACCACCTGGTGGATCCGGACGCGGATTGCGTCCTGCATCGCCAATCTCTAGCCACGAACGGGCAGTTATGTGCGCGGGCCACGTGATGTATCTTTTTATCCCTGCAGTTCATTCCTTTTCTCAAATAATTTTAATATGCGACCACAAAAATGAGGCAGATCTAACGCTCAAGTGGACCACACCACATATGTCTCTTGCATTCAACCCAAGCTTATTATTTGGTGTGGTCCATTTGAGCATTGGATCTGCGTCATTTTTGTGCACATAATATAAAATGATCTGAGAGAAGGATAAATGGTATGGATGAACACACATAATATAAAATGATCTGAGAGAAGGGATAGACGGTGTGGATGAACAGATACATAACAGTGGGCCCGCCTACAGAACTACCCGTTCGGGGGTAGGACGCAATCCGCGTCCAATGGATCCAGAGTCTCACCTAATCGCTCCCCAATCACAAGAAGCTTATACAAAAGCCTTTCCCAGGCAATCAGCATTAGGGCTGTTCACGAGTCGAGCTAGCTCGAATAACTCGCTCGACTCGGCTCGAGTCAGCTCGGATTGACTCGGCTTGAATGGCCAACTCGGCTCGACTTGGCTCAATTAGTAATAATTATATATATATA
>JAJHSJ010000013.1:18644648-18779837 GCA_021015155.1 Magnolia officinalis | reverse complement strand
GCTGCGATTGAAGTAGTCGCTTGATCCACTTTAGTTGGACCTATCACTGTGGTATTCCGACGTTTCAACACATGTTGCGCTAGCTTAATCATTTATTAATTGTGAAAGAAGACTCGATTGTCTTTATTGGTGTTGGGGATGGGACAATCGATGCAATCAAGGTTTTCTTTCTTAATCGTGTCTTCCTTTGGGAAGGGGACACGGCCGACTGAGGAGCATCGACCTCTTAGTGCCTTCTTTATATGTCTTCTTCTTTTCGGTCATAGGTTTCTCCACTTTAGATGAAAAAGAAAGCCGGTCAATGATCAATTCATGGGACCCATTAATCAAAGTCCCGTAGTAGTTTTTCCGCCAAAAGTGAAATGACTTTAGCTATTGCAGATAGTTGGTAAAGAGGAGTGTGAAAGAAGAGCTAATGGAATCAAACTCATCTATGAAGAGTCTGAAAGGTAATGATCGAATATGCAACTGGTCGATGAGTCGGACATTGGTTGTAAGTTCGGTGGATGAATGGAAAGGGGATGCCTTGAGCCAAGCCAAATTGACGAACAAGAAGATTGGGTAGTACTGTTCAATACCGGCCTTGGCATTAATACCCGTATCTATTGTGTCACCATATGGAAGGTCTCAACAGATTAAATAGCTTTTCCAAGCTTCATCCCTAAGGCTTTCCATCTTGGCATCAGTCGACTCGTAATCTTTAGTGAACAAGGTTGGACCGAACTCTTTATCTTTCAAGGGATAGAAAGAATGATTAGACTTCTCAAGGATGAACGAAAGATTAAAAAAACTCATATATTTAGCAAAAGAATAATTAATTTTGGAACTGAGGATGTTACAATAACCAAATGGAGTAAAATTCACATCCGTTGGAACGTATTTAACAAATTTTGCTCCAAAATATTCATAAAACCACATATGAACAAGCCAAATAGGCCCACCAGACTGGTAAAATCCCTTTGTAGTTGTTTTAAACATGTTATAGTAAAGGTAGACGAGCACAAAAGGGGCAAGAGCAAGCTAACGTCCTTAAACGAGCGCCTCGACTAGATGGATATATTCCTTGGTAATTTGCAAGGAACTTACGCACAATAGGAATTGGCAAAACCACATCAAAAGAAAAGTCATGTGTTCTTACCCACTCGCTTCATCCTGAGATTTGCATTGTAGAACCATGAAGGTGGAATACATCTTACTGGTCTTATCCAGAAGGATGAAGAGATGTTGATTCTTCAAACAGAAGCTCGGATAGACAGGCTCCCCAAAGGGTAGAAGGTGGGTGAATGCACATACATCTATAATCGTTGGACCCATTGGGTCGCATCCAAAATAGAATTGTATTGGTCGACCAACTCCAGAAAGTTGATACCGCCGTAAGGAGGAAGATATTGGCTAGATATTCGTACAATGAGAGTTTGATGCATTCATAGATTCCTACCTGACTGCATATGTCATCATGTTGTACTTCAATACGAGTGAATCATTCAGCCTAGCCATTCATCAATTTTGGCCATGCTCGTAAAGATTTAAACGCGTTAGAAGGATCTGGGAAATTGTTAAATTGGATGAGCAAAACTTCGTTGGGACACTTTGAAAAGTTGGGTTCGATCTCACGTGTTGTTTGTGAGTGACAACAAGATGGAAGGTTGGACCGAGTGTCAATAATGACTTGTCCGGTTTGATCGGAGTATTGAACAAGAGGTCATTAACTACTCTTGACGATATAACATTTAGATATTTGATAAATAATTCTAGATGAAAAGTTGGAGTAGAAGAAGAGGAGCAGCCATGATAATTGAGAGGAGAAAACTAGAAAATGGGATTTGACCCAAGAGAGAAGAAGCAAAGAATGAAGGAAGAGAAGCACTTAAAGTTTGTTTATATATCGGCTGCAATACGTGCACATTAGTGAAAGCAATAATCATAACTTCTCGTACGATACAATTTGTTGCGACATGTCACATGGATAGCCTAGATGAGTAGGAAATGATATCTTTCAGTCAAGTAGAATCAATGAGGAAACAACACGTGGACCAACAACCGATTGCATTTATTGCATCGAGCAATGGAACAAGGTAGCTTTCACCTTTTTCCAAAGGTAAACCAACGTGAGAGGACAATGTTGTACCCTATTTTTGGCCATTTTGGATTAAGTCAATAGGAGGGTGACATATGGCAATGTATAAGAAATTGGAGGTGGATGAAAAGATCTTCAAGATACTTAGAGCATTTTTTATGAAATCATAGTTGACATAAATTCAATTTTACACATCGATAGATGGTCGACGGTGTGATGTGGTCAAGTTACTTAAAAGTCTAACAAGCGAAATGTAAGACCCGTACCCTAGTCCGTACCGTTCCGTAGGCTTCCGCGATCCTTCCGGTCGAATTTCGGCAACTCTCGACTCGTGTCCGACGTTGCGCATGATCTTAAGCCGACTCCTGCCTACCGAAAGCGGCTCAATCCGAAACTCGTACCTTGGCGACCGCGCCGTCGCCGCGGTTCCAACGCCGCGACTCGCGCACCGAACCGATACCTAGGTTGGAAGATGTCAGTCTGCGTTCAATTCGAAGAAAATACCGCACGTTACGAATTACGAGGGAATCTCTACGAGATGTCCCATCAATCAATCAATCACTCATGTCAATCAAGTCAAGTACACCACCTTACCCTAATGCCACCTCACCCAACAACAAGTACACGTGACCTCTCTCTCCTTTCCCACAAGTCAACAATTCCCTCCCTTCACCATTCCTCTTTTTCCCCATTTTCAAACCTAACCATACATCATTAATTACAACACCACTCCACCCATCCCTTCCATCCATATCTCCCATCACTTCTCTCTCTCTCCCTCATTTTTTTTCTCAAATCCCTCCAAGCAACAAAGCTCCATACGTCCCAAGCTTTCCCAAGCATTCCAAGAGCAACAAGTGTGGCCCACTTTCCCCACCCCTCTCATCTCTCATCCACACCATCAAAAGTCTATCATCCACCATTAAAAGTCAAGCAAAGGAGCATTGGAGTGCAAGGAAGCAAGGAGGAGTGCAAGAGGTGGGTGATCCACCGTTGATTCCATTTAAGGGCCCACAAGTGATGGATCCACTTTGATGTATGTAATTGTGATTGAAGAGGGCCCATAGGGCGGGGTCCCTCCACTCCATCGCCGTGTCTCTCTCTATTTCTCTCTTTCTCTCTTCCTTAGAATGAAGTGGGCCCCACCAATATGTTAAATCTACTCCATCCATCAAATGGTGTGGCCCACCTCATTTTAGAAGACATCCACCACCTATTTTGGTTATATAATATAATATAACATTTTATTAATATTACTGGGCCACAAGCATGTGGGACCGAGGCTAACATGGAGTGCGTGTACTGCATGGTTGTGTACTTGCATGCTAAAAAAAAAAAAAAAAAAATTTGCTTTATGGAGTGGGCTGCTCATGCAGGCCCACCTTGATGTATGTATGTGATCTACGCCGTCCAATCTATTCTCTAGCCTATTTTACGCGTTGAGCCGAAAAATGAGGATGATCTGATTTTATGGCGGGCCGTGGGATCGAGAATGTTTGTATTTCTTGTTAAAATATAGGAAAATGATTGGTGGGGTCCACCAGATGCTTGGACCCACCTGAAACTTGGTGTGGACCCCTCATTGACAATGGACGGGGTGGATCTAGTCATTGTGGGTCCCATTTTAAAAAAAAAAAAAAAAAAAAGAGCAGCTGTTGCTGCCGCTGACAGGCGCAGCAGCTCCTGCGCTGCATGGGCAGCGGGCGGACGGGCTGGGCCCTCACGGCTCCAGCCGTGGGCCCCACCATGGCGCGTTTCGACCATCAGCACCGTGCATTTGATGATTCCCCTTTAAATTATGGGTTATCCCAAAAATCAGTCGTATACTGATCTCAGGTGGGCCATACCATCTTAAACCATGTGAAGGCATGCCTAAAACATATAAAACCACTTGGTGGGGCCTAACCGAAGTTTGGATAAGGCTGAAATTGGTCTGGACGGTCGGTCTGGGGGGACCCACATAATGAGTGGTCTAGATCTGTGAACCACAGCCCAGTGGGCCCCTGACCGTGTGAGCAAATCAACAGGGTGAATGACAAATAGACATTACGGTGGTCCCCGCACCCTCCCTGGTCCGCGCGACCTTATGAATAGGTGGGGTGGCAAATAAATATCACGGTGGGCTCCAGGCCCACCCCAGGTCCAAGTGACCTTATAAACAGTTTGGACGGCATATAAACTTCACGGTGGGCCCAAGTCCCGTGACCTTATGAATACGTTGGATTTCAAATAAACATTACAGTGGGCCTCACCAAGGTCCACTTGACCTTATGAATAGGTTGGATTTCAAATAAATATTATGGTGGGCCCTAGGCCCATGTGATGGAGCCATATTGATGTATTTATGGCCATTGTTGAGGCCCACCTTGGTATATATATAAGGCCCATGAGATTAGGCCCATTCGACGTATTGGTGGCCCGTTGTCGAGGCCCACTCTGATATATGAGGCCCATGTTACGAGGCCCATTGTGATGTTTTCAAAGGCCCATGGGGTATGACCCATTGCAATGTACATGAGGCCATTGATGCGGCCCACTTGACTTATATAAGGCCCATATGAGGCAGCCCACTTAATGAAGCTAAGGCCGTTGGGTCAAGGCCCAATAAGATGTATATAGGTCCATTGCAATGTGTGATTCCCTATGGTTTGTGTAATGATGTTTTATGGCGGGCTGTGCCTTGGGAACAATGTTGGTTTGACGTCCACATTGTAAAGATAATGTTGGTTGAATGTCCGCATTGTCATTCTTCCTAAGGTCCACCGATAGGCCCATACTTGTACTCTGCAGTCCGTTTAGGCCCATCTTCACTTTGAGCAACGCCCATTATCATACCATAAGTATAGTGTTGTCCCATGATTCATGATCATACGCATCATATGCATGCTTGAGATGAGGGGTGACTGATCATAGCATATGCCTTCGGGCAGACTATTACGGGCTCCCTGATAGGCGGAGTTGCCCTGCATGAACGCATGGTTTACGTAAGACTGTTGCATGACTAGTAGTGTGTTACATGCACTTGCATTGTGTGATTGTAGTTATTATATGCCCTAGCGACACCAGGGCCATAGCTTCCACAGACACATCGTGGGTGGCTGGATTGGATACCGGAAATGTTTGGTTCTAGCATACGGGCGCCATAGATGTCCCTGGGTGAAAATCTCTAAACCCGATAGTATCAGAGGATGACTCCAACGTCGAGACCGAGTGGATACACGAGCGCGCAAGGGCCGTATACCAGTAGGCCGCGTCCTCACTGTGTCGTGGTCGGTTGGAAAGGGGTGTGACCTTACCCGCCTGAGTGAGGGGGCAATTTCTAGGTTGAGTTTGACCAGCTTGAGGAATCGGTCCGCTATCGACGAGCCGGGCCCGATATTGGCAGGAGAATAGTGAGGTCTCTTCCGCTCTCCCAGTTGTGCGTTCGGATAGGGACGGCAAGCTGGCGTAGAGTGTACTAGACCCCGGTGATTATCCAAACTGAGAACTGTATTGACAGGAGGATTTGGATGAGGATTGGCATGCTTGAGCTGCATCTTGCATCGCATGGTCTTGGTATGGCCGATTACATTCATATCTTGTACTATATAGCCTTGGTACGGCTGGTTGCATTTACGTACTCATCAGCACTATTCTGCATTATTCTGACCTTGCATTCTGAGCACGCTCATATTGCGCACACACTTACACCACCATCTAAGCTTTCCATAAGCTTGTGCACGATTGATGCGTGCAGGTGACGCCAGGTCACAGCCGTAGCTTCGCCGTAGTTGGAGCGTGCAGTCGAGCTTTTGGAGTTTTGTTATTAGCACTATCTTGTATTTCCCTTTCCTATGCATTGTACTTAAAGTTTTTTATCATAGTGGATTTTGTGATGGTGTTCTTGTGGTTATCGTTCGTGGGTTATGCTTGTGGTTATGCTCATTACAAATCCAATCATATTTGAAATCCTCCTCGTAGCATCCCAGGATCGGAACCTAGTATATGGGTGCCGGGAGCCGAGAATGGGGTACTACGGAGGCTGTCGGCGCCGGATTCGGCGATCGGAAATTTTGTGAGCCCGGTTTCCGAGTTCGGGGCGTGACACGAAAAGAGTAATGCAATTGAGCAGTTTAAGTTACAAAAAGTGGTCGAGATAAACGAATTTGGCTGATAGAATACGAACAGTTACAAAAAGGAAACGTAATGAGAGAATGATATAGAAAAGGTTTTTCGACTACTGTAACCATGACAATAACGGAAGAAGCATATGAAAGAACAAGCTGTAAGAGAAATCTATAAATAGGAGAGGAAATTTACAAAGCAAAAAAAAAAAAAAAAAAACAATTAATCTATTAATTTATCTTTTATCTAAGCTTATCCTAGTAGTAACAATTCTTTCAAAAGACACATTCTTGTAATTGCTCCTAGTGACCGATTGTAAGTTTTTCTTTTTGTTTGGCACAAAGCAACCCATCTTTGGAGGAAGAACTTCACCCTTCGATTATTGCATGATCGTTATAAAATCCTACAAGTGATTGAGTAAGCAAACGATCACGATCTGATCATATACAATCATATTAAACGCATCTATTTATTTTGGCACTTGAGGTCAAAGTTGATCGGTTTGGATGAAGCCGCTTTATCAATTCTAGCATGCCCACGCAGGCTACACGTGACAAAAAAACAGACCGAGTGCCAACACAAGCATCACAATTTACTAGAATCAAATAACTCCACCATGCCAAACTAATACGCTTTAATCCTCCATCCATCACAAAATCACAAGCAACTGTTATTAAGGACCAGTTTGTTACCTTTTTCATAATTCATAACATATGTAACTAGAATTGGCAAGAACAGAACTTGTATGTATCAATTCTCTGAATGGTTCAATGTATCTCTTTCAGCCAATACTTCAAACATCCCCATTCGAACACAGCCCTAAATAGTCCAGTTCGGCTAAAAAAAAATTTAAAAAAAAAAAAAAAAACCAGAATTACTAAAGAACTGTTGAAGTGGGCTGTACCGATGTATACAAGCTTTGGCAATTATTTATACAATTTTCGGCTGCCACACTTAGGGCCCATTTGGATACCGCCTAATAAGTTACTTTTTGTACTTACAGTAACTTATTTCAGATGAGTTTGGTTTATGATTAGTTATAAGTGATTTTTTTAACATAAAACTACTTAATCACTTTGGTTAATTTTTTTAAATATTTTAGTTTTCACAAGTCAAGACCAGGAAAGACGAAAGAGAGGAGATGCTGATAAGTATGTTGTTTACTAAATATACATATATGATTAATAAGTAAAAACTTAAGATAAGCTACTTGAAGCATAAGTAGCTTATCTTAACTTAAGATCCAAACACCCCCGTAGTGTGATTGGAAAGGTTGCTCCCATGGGCTGCCATACAAATAGACTAGATCAAAAAATGTCGTGATTGAAGTTGTCCTTTTGACAGGTGCGACTTGCCCCCACTGAAATTCTACCATTTTTTAACTTAATTCCTCTGACCATTTACATGCACTAATATAACAGTAATGACCGTCCCAATCAGCCTTGATGTTTGAGCTAGGACTGACTTAAACAATGGCATTGCCCACTGGACTGATCTCAAAGAAGCTATATGGTCCTGCTCATCAGCTAATGTACAGTTTGCTGATGTTAACTATTCAACAAGATTTTGAGCATGTGGAGCCCATAGACCCGCTAACAAAACTGCTGGCTTTTACAGTCCACACCATGGATGAGGATTGACAGAAAAGAGTTGCCAGAACAAAACGTTACAACCCTTTGATAATGGCCATATTTTGCCAACCAGAACACAGGCATTGATTGCCAAACCGTAGTTGAACACGTTATGGAATGTAGGCCCCAATAAATCCAAACTGAATGCACAAACATTCACAAACAACAGAGACGCATTCAATGGAATTGATAACATGTTTCGTTCCCGCTTCCAGATGAGCCCTCAAAGAATGGCATTTCATCATCAGGTTAATCCAAACAACGCACAGCACAGCAATCTCATCACCTAGTTTCCCAGCACCAAATACCTGTGGCCCAATGGTCTGTGATCTCAACCAACCCTACAGTACAATAGCATTTTTCCTGTTAAAAGCTGCCTGTAACCAACATTCTTCTTTTCTACATCCATTTATAAATCACAGATCAGACGGTTTTAAATCCATCTAATCAACAAGATTATTCTACTCTACCGTGGAACTGTTGGTCCAGGCTAATCAAATGTCCAGATCATTAACTAGCGGGCATCATCATTTGAGTGCAGCAAACCAGAAGAAACTGGCAGGCCACATTCAGTTTAGATTAGCCATTTTGTCATTTCATCATCTCTTGAGCAAGAACAATAACTGAAATTGATAGTGAACAGATATCTAGATTTGGAGGGCTCTCAAAAATCAATAGTCGTACAACGATCTCTGAGCAAATCCACTCCAGTGCAACAGTAAAATGGAGCGGGAGGATTAAAATGAACTGCCCGGTATGAATAGCAACAGGCTACGGCTGTACAAAAGAGGAGTTGCTGCAGCCTGCACCCCAAAATGGAGAACATAAAGATGCTACCACTGTATTACCTTTACCTTAATAGGTCATGTTAGGGGATTCCAAAACCCACAAAAAGGAGACCTGATACAGATGACCTAACCCCATTAGCATCTGGCTTTGAAGGGCATCAGACATTTCCTTGTAAGACAAGCTTCTTTTTTCCACCATAAAATCATCTCCTCCTCCTTCCCTGCAAGAACAAGATCACTTGATCAACATCACTTGCAACAACCTCAACTTAGGCCATTTATTTATCAGTGTATAATCCCATCAAAGTTCCACCACATAGCAGCAGGCTCCCGCAAACCATATAAACAAGGTTTAAAAATGGCATATCCAGTATCAAATCTTTCACCGTCAATACAGCTCTATATCGCCCTGTATTGGGCTGTTTCAGACCGATATAGCCATATTGTTCATGGACAATGCCGGACCATATTGGGCGACAAGGACCGGTTTCAGCTGATACTTAAAACCTTGGTAATAAGAGGAATTATAAGATCATTGGCAGAGGATATGTATGGTCCCTCAGGTCCTTGTTTTGTAGTAGGCCATGGTTTGATGATCCTGACATTGGCCTGATGAAGCCCGCAGTGGATTGACCCTGAGACAATCTAGATGGGAAAATAGGCAATCAAGAAATAAAACATGGCAATGGTCTGGACTAAGCAGACAAATGCCAAGAGGATCCAGTTATAAAATCTTCCAAGATCCCAAATGGTTCAACAGTGGCAGGGCCATCTGATAAACTACATACCATGGGACCCACATGTGAAAGCTGAGAACACAATGATATTATGCATGTCTTTGGGTCAAAGGATTATATGATTACAAACCAAAACAGTTGGGTATTTTATGAAAGAATGATCACAACACAAGAATATAGATGTATGGATTTCTATTGTGCATAGAAAAAACTAGAACTCACCGAGCTCAGAAAGTCATCCATAACCAATTGCTTCCGTTTCTTTAAAGAACCAGACACAGGGACCTCCATAGCTGGTGATCTCGTCATCCCACGCTTCGATGGTGTCAGATTCTGAAAGATCCATAAACAACAAAACATGAGGAACAGCATCTTCATGACAAAAAAATTATAGAATACACAAGTGTTGCACAATTGAACACTAACAAAACAGTCACCCATGTAATAATACTTCTCAGCCATGGCCATCCAAGGAGAAAAAATGAAACAACAATAACGACACCAAGAAGTAATAGTTCCAACCTTGGCAAGTTTCTTATCTTTCCGTGCTTGTCTCTCCCTCTCATCAAACTCTTGATTTTCTCTCTCCACCAAGCGAATGAGGGTATCACAACGCCTAGCAAGTTCTTGTGTAGTGCGCGACTTCACAAACCAATCGAAACGAAACAAGGGAGATGTGCGGAAGGCAGCCTTGAGCTCATCCCAATTCCCATATCCAAGCTTGTGGACCATGCATAACTATGAAGGGAAGTTAATTCAAAATGGTTAGATATGTTGTGAGAATTAATTAGAAGCCACACATCAAAAAAGGCAACGGTTGTAGTGAAATTCTGATATATCTAGAAATCGCACCATGAAACGGTCACATTCTTCATTGTACAACTTCCCTTTGTTTTGACCATATTGAATCTTTAGCTCTAACCATGGATTCTTGTAGCGATCCAGCTTCTTCCCAATGGCTTTCATTATCTCATCTTTCCGTGAGATTCTTGCCTCTCCTCTCTCAATATTCTTGATTATCCTGTCATAATCTGGAAAAACCCAAGCAGAGACAAACACATGAAGCTTCATAACCCAACAATGATAGAGATTCATATACATGGAAGTCAATTGAAATGAGTCCAACTTTTACTGGATCCAAGACAAAACAAGTGAGCAACTAATTTAATGAAGGGATAGTTTGATTATAAAGAAAAATGAACAAGAAATTAGCAAAAAGAAAAGGTTTCTCTAGTTTATCATGTATTCTTTTCACTTTGAATGGTAATTCTTTAGTTTATGCTCTTGAAAGCATAAATATAGAACTTACCATTTAATTCTTTGTATCTTTCTCTGAAAACTTTTGCATATCTTTCAACTTCTGCTTCTTTTTTTCCTTCCATTTCAGAAGCAATGCCCTTTATGTCATTTCGACCATATTTCTCACATGCTCGGATGAAAGTGTTGAAGTCTCTCCTAGTCCATGATGAGAAGCCCTGCAATTCACTGAATCAGGTATGACAGTATCTAAAAAGGAGTCATTGGAATAATCAAACAAACCACTCACCTCCTCTAGTAACAGCTCCCTTTCTTCCTGTTCCTCTGCAGTCAGTGGGTCCCCTAATTCTAAATAATCAAATATCAATCATCAGTTCGAGTGAATTAAATGAATAACCAAATAACTAAAAGTCAAGCCTCTGAAGCAAGATAAATACCTTCAGGTTCCTCCCCCTCTCCAATCGTGTCTTTTAGTTGATTCTTTTGATGAATTTGCTGAAGATTAAATGAAATCAGAAGGCAATTAAAACCTTGCAATTCAGAATTGTATAGATAAAACACGCACAAGTACATTCTAAAAAATTCAAAGCTAGGAATCCTTTGGTAATGAGAAGATCGAATAGCCTGACAACTGCTTTCTAAGTAGCAGGAACCTATCCCATTAAGAAAGGGAGACTGAATCCAACTGCCAGGATAGGGGCAAATATTCCTAGGCAGAATCAAGAAGCAGAGAGGAGATCAGTATGGACAGAAAAGAGATTTGGCTGAAACTCACCATGAGATAGCGGACTTCCTTCTCATATAGCTCATTCAGTCTTTGTGTGTTAAAAAACTGGAAATCATGCCTGAAAAGAATGTAAATGCAAATCATCCCATTAACAACTGCCAACCATGGGCAAGCAAATACTTGGCATCAAAAGATACTTACAACTGAGGCATGCGAGGAATTCTTGGCTCCCTTTGCTTTGCTTGACCGCCTTGGCGCATTGCTTGCTTGAAATAATCAGATTCCGAATAGCTAAACTCGACAAGAAAAGAAAGGAAACCAAGTTTAGAAAGAAATAAAAGAGGATATGATGCATCATCAACTGAGGAGCTTCTACTAAGAAGTCAGCCTTACTTGCGCTTCCGTTCCCTTCTTGATGGTTCAACCCAGTTCTCACTAACAAGTTTCTTAAAGTCAAACTTGCTATCATCCTTCAAAAAAATAAAAAGAATAAGTAGTCTGAAGGCGATAAATCAGTAAACGGAACTTATGAAAGAATTTAATACATCAGCAGCAACTCATAGTGCCCATCTTCAAATATCAAAATTAGGGAAATCAACATGTACCTTCTCATCATCAAAGTCATACAATTCAGCAGCTGCAAAAAGCCAGGAAAAGAATTATCATGACATAGAAGGTATGCTTCGTTAATAGGAAAAACAAAGAAAAACAGTAATCTTTATGCTCATGTCAATTAAAACATAAACACAAAGGATGATGTGAAAATTATGAATCCACATACTGTCATCCATTTTGAATTTGATGGCATCTTCTGTAAATTTCTTCATTTTTGCATCAAGCTCAGCGGTTGCCTCTTCTCCTTTAGCTATGATTCTATCAATATCTTCATCTGTAATAGTGCTGTCCTTGGAACTGAAAACCATCTCAGCACCAAATCTCACCATTTGCAATAGTTCATCTTTATTAACAGCTGCACCAAAAGGAGAAGTGTAAATGGAAGTACCTAAGTCTCTAAAACCAACTAGCATCAAAGGGGCAAAAATACCCCAAAAGAATTCCAAGACAACTTACTTTTCTGCTCTGCCAATCGACCTTGTTGAATGACTAAAGCATCAAGGGCAAGCTTTTTATATGCCCTCTCAATCACTTTTTCCTCTATGGTATACTGCAATTACAAGAAATAGGAGTTTAAAATTATCTAATTGATGGTATACCAAATTTTATATAGTGCCTTTGAAATAACTCATTAAATCAAACAAAACCTCTGTACAAAAACGGAAAACTTGAACTTCTTTCTTTTGGCCAATCCTATGGGCACGGTCCTGTGCTTGCAAATCCATCTGTGGGTTCCTGGTATACAAAAGAGAGATGAAGCCCTGACCATCAGAAATACCAATTTAAAAAGCCACCAGCAAAGCAGAATGTATAACGTACCAATCACTATCATAAATAATGACAACATCTGCAGTGGCAAGGTTGATACCCAGACCACCTGCTCTAGTTGAAAGCAAGAAGATGAACTTGTCACTTCCTGGTTGGTTAAAGGTTTCAATGGAAGCATCGCGGTCCTCTCCGCCAGTATTCCCATCAATCCGGCAGTACAGGTACCCACGGAACATTAAATAGTCCTCCAGAATGTCAAGCAGTCTAGTCATCTGAACTCAGAAATAGATGGACACAAACAACAAAATCATAAAATGTTAAAGGGATAATTAAAATCTTAACACCATATGAAACAAACTAATCACAATATCAGTAAGTGGCTGACAGAATAGAACAAGACAATGCAGTTCCTGAAAATCAGACAGTGCCCAAGGCAGTTTCTAAACACTGGTTATTTTCTTGTTTAATGGCAGTAATGCAGGGGCATTTTCACACCGGGCTTGAATGGGGTGGCCTGTGGGATGCAGGGGCACACTCAGGGTGGGCGGCCCATGTGAGGCAGAACCCATGTGATGTGGGGCTCACAATGGGAGTTAGACCGAGGACCTAACCCATGGGATGTGTGGCCTGGGCTATGAGATAAAGGGATTGATTCTCCAAGCTCTATCAGTTCAAGCTTTTAGAGCAAGTGGCTAGTTGTCTTGCATCAGGTAGGTTTGAAACAGAACCTCTACAAGAGGCTATTGTTTGCAATTGAGCGAAACTGTTCACTTTCAGTAGTACAAACTTTACTGGCATAGCCAGTGGGAACAAATTAGGAACACAGCATTGGGTGCCAGACAACATCTTTCACTAAGGTGCTGGCCAAAAATTTAGCTTCACTTCTAAAACATTTAACCTATACACTTAGTCTCTAATCTTATCAAAGACAAACAATTCTCTAGGCACATGCATTGCTAGTAAGTCCCATTTGTAAACAAGCTAAGGCATACAAGTACATCTTTCTTTTTTTCTTTTTTAACATTCTTGTTCCAAATCCTTTCTTATGGGGCCCTGCAAAATTACAAAATTGATTCCGAAAACCAGGTAACTGCAAGTTTGTTTGAGATGATGCATAACAGACAAATTGGCCCTTAATTCCACTGAGAAGGTAGCAAAGTTTAAGATGGTGCGTACTCTTCAAAAAAAAAATTAATTAAAAAAAGATGAAGTTATGATGGTGTGCAATGTACAAAACTCGGTAACTGTTGAGGGTGCTAAATTTTGAGAGAATGGAAATCAGCAGTTAATCACCCATTGTAAACAAACACCCTAATTTGAAAGGGATGTTGACCTGCGAAAATATTAGAACTCTGGAATCACGTTCTTTTAGCTTCGGAAGCAACTTATCCAAAAGAACCATCTTGCCTGCACAGAGATGATGATAATATGGTCACAAATAATAGTTAGCAAGCATCAATTAAGTATAAGCCCTATGAGGGGCAGAACATACCAGCATTTGTTACCAGGTGATCTCCAGTTGTATACGGAGGACCAGGTTCAGCACCTTGGAACAGATATGGATGATTGCAACATTTACGTAGCTGCATCGCAATATTTAAGAGACGCTTCCGCTCCCCACCAGCATTAACAACCTCTAAATCTTTCTGAAGTAGAGCCCTGTAATATTGCTTCTGCATTTGGGACATTCCTACCTTAAGTATTGTCTCCTTCTTTGGAGGTAAGCCTTTCTCAACATCAGACTTTAACCTTCGGAGGAGAAATGGACGGAGCACCTTCAAGAACCAGATAAAAAGGTTATATTTAGAAGTACAATTAGTCAAAAGAGTGCCCAGAGAAAAAGCAGGTGGAAGTTTTCTAGTTTACCTTATGAAGTTGTTGAACAACCTCGTGCTGATCATTATCAGCAGATATTTGGAACCATTCATCAAAGGTTTCAGCAGAACTAAATATCTCTGGAAGTAGAAAATTAAGAAGAGACCATAGCTCATGGAGATTGTTCTGCACGTGGTAAGCATAGAAAAAAAAAATTTTAATCAAGCAGAAAATTAGTCCAAAACCACTGACCATTTACAACTCAGAAAATGATAAACTCTGACATATCATTTTTCCAACTTGCGTCTTGCAAGGTTATAGTTAGAAGTCCCATAAACAGAGGAAATGTCACCAAAAAAAATGCAGGAAACGCCTCATTTTGCAATATCTGTTGTAGAAATTGTTGCGTGAAGGGAAACCAGGCAGGACGTGATAATATCTGTACGGACACTCGGTTTCTCCAGTAACTACATGGAAGACAAGGCTTGACTGAGGATATGGTCCTTGATAGAATGGGAACAGGATTAATGTAGCTGACCCTGATTAGTGGGGATAAGACTTTGATGATGATGATGATGATGATGACAACATGCAAGAAAGTTCAGAGAATCCAGAGTGTGCAATATTGCAATGTTGTGTACTTATAATCTATTAAGATAAAGTATGACTCCAAAAGTTGTCTAGAAGGAAAAGGCAGCAAGGAAACAAAAGAAAACAATTTTTGGGCAATTGGCCTCTAAAAATGAGGTTACTTTACTAACTACAGTAGTCACTGCATGTTGCATCAAAATGACACAGGTAAGGTAACGTTCTAACTTATCACAGTATTCCACTCAGTAGCACAACTGAGTCGGGCAGCCCAATGTAGCCATTGGCTAGATAACATGCCAAAGTTTGCCCAATGCTGCTTGTTAGACATCTTCCAAGTTAATGAACGGAAAAGGGAAAATAAAAAAGTCACAAGCTGATAACCATCTTTGCTCATTTAAATGCAAAAGATGAATAACAAGGATGGTGCCAAAGAAGACATGCCTGAAGAGGTGTCCCAGTGATAAGAAGTCGGTAATTGGTGTTGTAGAGTCTCATAGTTTTTGAAAGGAGAGAATTTTCATTTTTTATCCGATGGGCCTCATCAATAATAACATAGCGCCAGCTGAAGCGGCGTAGTGTAGTTTTTTCTTTGATAGCCATTTCATAACTAGTTACACATACATCAAACTTCCCAGCAACCAATTGTTTGTCACGTATATCTTTCTGCATACGAAGGTAACAAACATTTCAGGATACAGTATCTGACAAGAAAATTTGAGAAAAACAAACTGTTCAAAATCTAAAGCCATGACTAACCCTTTCTTCTGGATTTCCGAGAAACTTTACAGCACGCAAAACTGGACAAAAGCGCCTAATCTCCCTCATCCAGTTGCCAAGAGTAGATTTTGGTGCCACCACCATATGGGGACCAGTAATTCCTCTGAACTCACGCAAATAACCCAGTAGGGAGATGGTTTGCAATGTTTTTCCAAGCCCCTGGACAGTAATTATACCAAGTTATCAGCAATATAGGTTGCATAAGAAGAAAACAAAAACTACTCCATACTATATAATACAGAAAGGCTAGCCACGCATGTCACTAACACTGACAAGCCAAACAAGTTGAAATAACAGCTCAAATTACATAATTTGAGACACGTCCAGTAACAAAAATATAGTCAAATACCAGATCAGTTCCATTGCTAAATATGAACAAGAGGGACAGAAACAGAGAATACAAATTACTGGAGGATAGACATGGCATACAGAACAAAGCAGAAATGGGTTTTAATGCATACCATCTCATCGGCAAGAATTCCATTAATGCCATTTTCATACAAACGTATCAGCCAGTTCAATCCAGCTAGTTGGTAATCCCTCATCTTCCCCTGTATACCTGCAGGGCAAACATAACAGAACAATCAAAACTTCTGAATTCAGTGATGTCCAAATCAAACAAAAACATTTCATAACAGGTTTAGACTAAAATCACAGATGTTTCATTAATACTTGCCATTAATTGAGCACACAGGAAAACAACACATCGTGTCACTTCTTCACAGAGGTTTCATTAACATTTGCGATTAGTTGAGCACACAAGAAACCAGCAAAATATGTTACTTCTTCAGCAAGTACACAAGAAATATTTTCCATGTCAGCTTTCTCCATACAAATAAAAGAAAACCAGAAATCTTCCTCTAAAGATATCAACATCCGCAATTTCCTAAATTACCAGAAGACATTGACATCAATTAACCATCATTAGATGGATTTTTCACTTGATAATGACAACGGACGAATTTAAGATGCAACAGTCTATTGGCGAGAATGCAACACCACAGATTTGCCATTTGCTATGCCTAGAAATGCACTGAATCTTGTCCCTGTGGCGGCCATGGATATAAAAGCCAGCCCAATGCACCAAAAGCAGAATTTTGTATAGGTAAACTATGTGCAAACCCTAGGCCTCATTGTTTAGACACGCTGTCTACCATTCATCGCCGGACATGAATCCTTAAAGGGGCATTTGGCGCATGGTATTAGATGGGATTAGGTGGGATGGAATTGCATTTGGTCCCGTGCCAGTTCCACTCATTGTTTGGAAAGAATGGAAAAGCTTGGAATTAGATTAGATGGAATTGCATTTGGTCCGTGACAATTCCACTCAATGTTAGCAAGTTGTGTAGGTCCCACTATGATGTGTGGGCTATATCCACACCATCCACCCATTTTTCAAAATTATTTTAGAGCATGGGCCAAAAAATCAGGTAGATCTAAAGCTCAAGTGGACCCCACCACAGCAAGCAGCGGAGATTGAATACCTACCGTTGAAAACTTCTTTGGGGCCACATAAGTTTTGGATCTGCCTCATTTTTAGGCCCATGCCATAAAATGAGGTTACAAAACAGATGAACGGTTTGGTATAACACATGTTATTCTCAATAGTTTCAAATGATGGTGGGTATATCTATTCAATGTACCACCGTATTACAAACATATCATGAAATTAAGCTTATCCCATGGTAAGAGGGGACAATCCCTTACATATGTAATAATTACACTTTTTGAATCTCATCCCACCTAATCCTTCCCAATACCATGCACCAAACACCCCCTAAGAAAAATAGTTACTTGTGACCAGCCAAGTTGCAACTTTTCAAGTGTCCTTGTTGCAAGGTTTTAAAGTTGACAGAAAGCCTCCAGTGTCAATTTACTACAGTTGCCCATTACCAAAAACCTCTCCACATCAGTAACCACAATGCTAGTTGTTCTGTTGTTAAAGAACGAGTCTTTCATGGGTTTTACAGCAATCAGCACAGTGCAAGCAACTTGGCTACAAAGAAAAATGCAGAGAAAGAAGAGGGGACAGCAAAGGACTAATGAACAGGATTAGGAAATAATTCTTAAATTTTAAAAAAGATGAAACTACTAAGGACAAACCATAGTAGCTTCCTTATCAAACAAAGCCAGGTGCCATCAGGAAATTTTCCATGATGTTTGGAACGTCTATGGAACCAATGGTCTTACTCAAACTATGAATGATTAGGAGAGTATCCTCGATCATTGGAAGATTACTGAAAACCTGGTGAATTTAAACTTTAAAGAGAACAGTCAAAAAGGTTATAGGTCTCAAGATTTCCTAATTTCAATCTTTTGGTATTTTGAAGTTGTAATCTTTCCACAAAATTTCACACTAGAGATAGGGTCAATACCGGCAAGATTTCCACTTTCCTAAAGGCAGTGCCAATAGAGCAGTCATCTCATGGATTTGAGCAGATTAAGATATCATGGGCATAGAATTCAAGCTGTGGGTGGAAGAAATGGAGATGTGCCACTGGAGTTTTATGTGATCCACACATAGCACTCAAACTGAAAGGGAAATTTTATAGGACAGCTATAAGACCAGCAAAATGCTTTATGGAACAGAATGTTGGGCAGTCAAAGAACAACATGTTCATAGGATGATTGTAGCTCAAATGAGGGGGATGAGTGGCAGGATGAGGAAGGATAAAATTTGAAATGAATGCATAATGCATTCAAGGGAACTTAAGAGTAGCACCAACAGGTAATAAGATGAGGGAAGATAGATGGCTTGGTCATGTGTAACGGAGACCAAGAACTACGCCCGTTAAGAGCAAGTTGGCACAAGTTGAAAGCTCTAAAAGAGGGGGGGGGGGGGGGGGGGGGGGGGGGGGGGGGGGTGGGTGATGCAGGACAATTAACCACTTGCTCTAAAAGCTCGAACTGTTAGAGTATGGCGAATTAATCCATTTATCTTATAGCCCAGGCCCCACATCTCATGGGTTTTAGGACCTTGGCCGAACCCCCTTCGTGGGCCCCAAATCATATGGGCCGCCCACCCCCCGAGTGTGTCCCCGCATCCCACAGGCTACCCCACCCGAGCCCGGTGTGAAATGCGCATTAATCACCCCTGGTGAGGAGTCTCCAACACGAGACCTCCTCCGTGAGCCGCACTCACCCCGAGTGTGCCCCTGCATCCCACAAGCGACCCCACTCGAGCCCAGTGTGAAAATGCTCCTGCATTAGGGGGTGGAGCCCAATAGTACGTGGCTAGAGCTAGTAAGAAAAGACTTGATGACCTATGGTCTAACGGAAGTTATGGTCCTTGATAGAGTGGAATGGTGGAACAAGATTCATGTAGCCAACCCCAATTAGTTGGGATAAAGCTTGATGTTGATGTTGATGATGATATCATAGGCAAGCATATTAAAGATCATAAGGCACCTTTTGAACAAAACCAGAGGTGATGGCCTTGTCATTTCTCCTTCTCAAGGAGCCTTTGTGCAAGGCCAACAAGTTCTTGAAGTTACTTTTTTTGCCCATGATGTCTTGATTCAACCATGCATATGCATCCAACAACTACTTATTCAATCTGATGGATGATTTTTTTTACCTGGTCGCAAGGAACATGTTCCAAAATATAGGTCAATGTTTTAGCTTACTGTTTATGCATTTCCTTTTCTTTTTCTTTTTTTGGAAGGATACAAGATTTATTTATAAAACAATGCCAAAAGAGGCCAGCAAAAGCAGAAAGAACTATACAGGCAAATATATATATATATAAAAGAAAAATAAGAAACACACAGGTAGACTACCTACACCCAAGGCCTAAGGCCTTTACAAGTCTAGAAAAAACATAAAACTGAAGTTACAAGTAGTGTTTTAAATATCGACAATATCAGCCAATATATCCCACGATATATTTTGTATCCCACCTGTGCGATACAAAACGCATAGGTAGTGCCAATATATCCCACCTATTCGATCCAGTGAGCATTTTCAATATTCGATCCATGTTTTTGTTGTAAATCACGTTAAACCAGTGTCAAATGGTTACAAATCTATGATTCTTCATCTTTTCCATGAAAAATCATTGATTTAGAACTTCAATTTTGAGATTTTGGGGACATGGGTCAAGTTGCGGAAAATTAAGAAAAATAAAAATTTCTCAACTTCTCGCAAATCAATTACAATTTTTGTATCCAAAAACAAAATTACACATGTATATAAATTGATCTAGTGATTCCTCTTTTGCTTTTGAATGTATTGCTTGTGTTCCATACATGTCTATTAATATGGGCCGGTGCGCAATCATCAATATGAGGCCTTTTTTTGGCACTATTCCTTTTCATTTTTGGGTTTTTTAATGTTGTTTTTTTTTTCTTTTTACAAAAGGACAGCGTTTTTAACTCCGGTAACACTGCAAGCTTGTAGCATATATTCACACACAAGAATGCAATGTTTTTTGCATTAACTGATTTACACACCATTACAAAACCTTAAGGGTCCATTTGGATGACAGTGAAAAACCATTCAAACCAATTTTGGCTGACAGGCACAAAAAAGGTCCAGATCATGTAGACATGTCCCATGTTTGTAATTTTGAATCATGAATAGTTTTTGACATGTTCACCATTTTCATGAGGGAATTGACATACACACTCTTGTTAATAGATACGACCTCTTCTTTCTACTTTTGGTAATAGTGGTACAATATTGTACTACTTGGAGTTGTTAATATTCTTTCTATTACATTAAAGCCTGATAACTGTTTGTTTGCTGCTAACACCAAATCAAGTCCATACAAAACCAACCTCATGTAAACATTGGTACATCCATTGAATTAACAAAATTGGACTACAGAATGGTTATAAATATAATTACAATACAGCCGTAACTGTATCGGTCACCCCCATTACAAATACAAGAGTGAATTGGGAGGTTATGAAGAACTGGGCCTCAGTGGCCCACATTGACCAATACTAGCCATATTGGGGACAATACATGCCCATACAGGCATAAAGGCCCTACTTTGAAACTTTTTATTTTCAACTTCTCTCTCTCTTTTCCACATTCACTAACCATGGAGGAAAGTTGGAAGCTAATTTTGAACTAGATCTACGCCTATTTTGAGTATCAAAACACAAGATTTAAGTGAGATTCAACAAATCAAAGCAGAATGGACCATTTCAAGTAATATCGGAAGGGGTAAACCACCACTTTTTTGTTTAGTTTTCATCTTCTTTTTGTTGTGTATATGTGTAATTGGCTCTAATCCACCAAAGCATGCTTCATTTGTGTTCAATTAGGGCCTATTTGATTGACGTTCAGTAGGTTAACCGAACAGGCAGCATTCATATCAAAGAATGGTTTGATACACCATTAAAATACATGTTAAGACACCAAAAAAAAAGGTGTTTTACATTTTTCCTATTTTCCCAATAATTTTTAAAGATTTTTTGTGCAAAAATAAAATTGCATCCAACAGTGGCCCGTATCATCCAATACAGTCCAATATGCCTCTTATCATATCATTTTTAGGACTAGCCTATTTGCCCACTGATAACTTTATTCAAAACCTTGCTGCAAATGCATTGATAAATAATAATAATAATCTCAGGTTTGTTGTGTATCAGGGTGTCATCGATTGTTAACTAAGGGAAACATGAAATACACCATAAAAATCAGCAACTAAAGATAACTAATGCATTACATCTACTCAAATATATCAGATGAGACTTGTCAACAAAAAAAAAAAAAAAAATTGTGTATTTGGATCAGAACATATCCACTACCAAGTAATCAATAAATCTATTAGACAGACAGCATAACATTAGTTTTTAGCTAGGTAAGGCAAGACAATTGATAATTGGAAATAATCAAAAATTTGAGATCATTAACAAGCAAAAATAAGCCAAGATACTATCATCCACAAAATGTAGCCTGCATCATAAGCTTGGGAAGACACTGATATCCTAACAATGAAGATCCATACAAGATGGTTGTGTCAACAGTCTTGTACTTCCCGCAGCAGAAAAGCCATCTTCTTCCTCCTTGAGGCATTCTTCATCTTCTTCCTCCTCTGTTAGTTTGGATGCATGGCGACCCCTACAAACATTTGCATAGAGAAATTAATCATTCAGCTAAAGTATAAATTGAAATATATGACATCATTAAACATTATAACGAAGCCATTGCCATAGTGAAGATGCTAGCATGCTACTAGTCAATTTCAGTTCTCTCAAAAAATAAAATTTTATATATATATATATATATATATATATATATATATATATATATATATATATATATGGGAAAAGGAGCGTATTACGGTCGTCCATGAGGTCGAGCTGTGTGGGCCCCACCGTGATGCCTTTTGAAAATCAACACCGTCCACCAAATGCACCATTCCATCGTGGGCCTGGACGGCCCAAAATCAAGGTCGAGCTATGTGGGGCCCACCGTGATGCCTTTCAAAAATCAACAGTGTCCACCAAATGCACCATTCCATCGTGGGCCTGGACGGCCCAAAATCAGCCGTATACAGAACTCAGGTGGGCCACACCATCTAAAATCATGTGAATACATGCCAAAAACATATAAAAGCACTTGGTGGGGCCCACCTGAGTTTTTCTGAACCCTCATTCAAGTGGGACACACATAATGGATGGGCTGGATTTGCAAACCACATCTCGGTGGGCCCTCAAAAATGGTTATGAATGTTTTAATGGTACACGGCCCCTCTGCACTTCTGTATGTGGTGTGGCCCACAAAAGTCACAGATTGACTTGATTTTGGGCGGTCCAGGCCCACGATGGAATGGTGCATCTGGTGGACGGTGTCGATTTTCGAAAGGCATCATGGTGGGGCCCACACAGCTTGACCTCATGGACGACCGTAATACGCTCGAGCTCATTGTACCTTTTCCCTATATATATATATATATATATATATATATAGTGTAAATGCTATATCAAATGGATCGGGGTAAAAAGATTTTGAGATTACATTACTTTAGTCCTAAAATTTTGAGAAGAAAAATGCTACAGTGATTTGGAATCGCAATAAAGATAAATGAAACAATTTGATATCTATCAAAACAAAACAAAACAAACCTTTGGATTAACTCAAAAGCCAAAGGATTAGATATATAATGCACATGAAAAATCTATTTCCCTAACTTACAAATTTACAATAGAGATTGTCAACAACCTTATTTTCAACAATAGAAGATAAGACCCCTGCTTTTTTAGGATTATCTTTAGGAACATTATAGTACAACTAATGCAAGGGCATTTTCACACCGGGCTCGAGTGGGGTGGCCTGTGGGATGCGGGGGCACACTCGGGGTGAGCGGCCCGTGTGAAGCGGGTGACTCATGTGAGGCGGGCCCCACTCATGTGGGGTAGGTGACTCGTGTGAGGCAGTACCATGTGAAGTGGGGCCCATGAGAGGGGTTCGGCCGAGGTCTTAACCCATAGGATGTGGAGCCTAGGCTATATGATAAAAGGATTAATTCGTCATGCTCTATCAGTTCGAGCTTTTAGAACAAGTACTTAATCATCCTACATCAAGGTGATATCAAAGCAAGGGGTCTCGTGTTTGAGACTCCTCACCAGGGGTGATTAATGCAAGGGCATTTTCACACCGGGCTCGAGTGGAATGGCCTGTGTGAATGCAGGGGCACACTCGAGATGTGCGGCCCGCACCCGTGTAAGGCGGGTAACTTGTGTGAGGCGGTACCCATGTAAAGTAGGGCCCACAAGGGGGGTTCGGCCGAGGTCCAAACTCATGGGATGTGGGGCTTATGTTATAAGATAAAGGGATTAATTCGTCATGCTCTATCTGTTCAAGCTTTTAGAGCAAGTGGTTAATTGTCATGCATCAATAACTCTAAAAGGTGAGATTTTTAGACTTACATGGATGAAAAATACAATGAAACTTCTCGAAGTATTTTTGAGAAAAAAAAATAGAAAAAGGTAAAAATATCATTTAGACTGACATAAAGGGATGTTAAAGTTATTTCAAATCCTTTTTTTTCTTTTCTAGAAGGATTCAAAATAATAAAATTTCATATCATTTTCCCTAAAAATGCAAAAGGCTAATTTTTTTTCAAAATAACACAATCTACCAACTATAGTCATAACCTTTCCATTTCAACAGCACTATTGAGGAAGTGACCACCTAATAACTACAATTGAATCCATCCATATCAGAGGTTCAGTCACATTACCACAAGCATGCTTTAATTCAGGTAAAAGCAGAGACATAAGCATCCAAAACATACTGCATACGCCCAATCAAGAAAGAAAAAAATCTACAAGTGCATACCATCTGCATAACAATCACACACTCAGCTCAATGCTCTTGAACAAACACAACTGGTGTGTAAATAGATTTTTCAAGTTCCCTCATGCTTAAGCTCTTATGAAAAAATGTGAAATTAACTCAAATCTGGAATTACAGTTTCCCATGATGATTAAGACCAGTTTTATTCTTATATTTGAGAAACAAAACATGTATTTCTTAAACATGTACTTCATTGACAAACTTGCATGGCAAACTCTTTTTTCATTTCATATCACAATTAGGCCTTGATATAAACTTTCAAAATTCTCCTTTTATAGAATAATAAATAAAGTTGAATTAGCAACCAGCTATGAACACGCCAATGACTGTCATCATCTCATACCCTTCAGGTATTAAAGCCCAAGTGGTAAAGGTAGGGAGTCCTTGAAGCAACAAACTATACGAGCACTAAAGAATGCTAAATGATTGTTAGAGATAAGCTCAAATAAATCATAACATCCTGAGTGCCCTTAATCATGCATCCATGTGCAGTTGAAATAAAGGTCATTAAGCATGAAGCTTTGTTGAGTCTCACGCCATAAATCATCTTTGATTGAATGAATAATACCAATACAAGCTCAGTGAACTAGACACGATTGTAATCCGTCCCATGAAGAACTGAACATACTACAAAATACTGAACCTCATGTGGAAGATGGAGATCATGTCAATGTAGTTCACGATTGTAATCCATCCCATGAAGAACTGAACATACTACAACATACTGAACCTCATGTGGAAGATGGAGATCATGTCAATGCCTAGTAGTCATAGGAAAGAGCCAAGAATTAGATTATCTAGAATAAAGATGAAGCATTGCCAGTGAGGTATTTGGTTGCAATACCCAAGCAAGTTTGTTAATCATTCATGTCCCAAAGCCGAAACTTGATAAATCATGAAACAATCATAAGTAATCTGAACCAAATCCTAGTTTGAACTACGCAATTAAATAAAATTGCAATCAATGTCCACAATTCCATATCACAAGCCAAATAATAAACAACAAATGTTATGTACGTGTGGTAATTTCAATTAGCAATAATATTAAAAAACCAACTTCACATCGAATGTAACCACAAAAAGGACCAATGCATGTTATAGAATTTTAAGAATCTAGAAAGAAAGAATTGACAATTCAAGGCCACTGATCAAAATAAGCATCTTAGAATATCCAGACCATCGAGAATTCTAGTAAACATGGGCATCACAAAAAGGAAAAAATCCAGAAAGCATATTAGCAATTCTTTTCTACAGTCCCATCCCTTTTTTAAAGGATTCCATCTACAGTGGAATCCATGTTAACAATACAATACATTTCCTTCCACATGGAACACACGATAGAAACAAGTGATGTTACCTTCCCCTTGGTTTCTTCTCCTTCGCAGAATTATCACCTTTAGCAAAATGAGCAAATATCTCGGTCTGTTGCAGGAGATAGTTCAAACGCCCCTTGCCTCTGTTGTTCTGGCGATGCAACAGCAATCGATCATTCTTGCAATCACATCTGAGAAATACCAAAACAAAATAACATACACATTTGCTTGTGTTCAAGTTCCTCCATGGGATACACGTACCATGTCAGCATCGATGGTAGCATTTTGTGCATCCAAGATTTCCTGGATTTTTTGTTTCTTCAGCCTCTGCATTTCCTTCAGCCGAGCCTTTTCACGCTTTCCAACTTGACGCACTGATGGGTTTTCAGCCTGGAAAAATAAAGAAGACAATGTCAACACAGACAACATGTTGCAGAATGCAATCACTTCTCATGTGATTCATGTCTGCTGTTACAAAATCCAAATGGAGAAGGGTTTAAACGAATAACAGACAAGGATAAAATAAAACAAATCATGAGCTTCTGTTATTGAGAAATCTCAACAGCATCAGTACAAAATCCAAATGGAGACGGGTTTAAACAGTATAACAGGCAACTATAAAAGGAAACAAATCGTGAGCTTCTGTTGTTGAGAAATCTCAGCAGCATGACCATGTACAAACAACAGAGAAATACATTTCAGTGTGCAAATGTATCACAATCAAATCATTTGAATAGACAAATATTCCAAATACACACACACAGACACACGTATATATGACAGAGAAAATCCTCTATGAAAAATGAGTTGAATCATACCAAGTAGAAAATTAGAAAGTACATACATGTGCAATGAAATTCTCGCCAGAATTGGAATTATCACTCAATCATAAGCCTAAATCTGCATGCTCTTGGTAATGATCCGGGAAGGAACTTTCAATAATGATGAATCAACTTTCCCTTACAATGTCCTTTTGTGTTCCCCTTCGCAGTTTTCTTCTTTGAAATAAAATCCATTCATCCTTCCAAAAAAAAACGGCTGCAGGAAAGAGCTTTGCTGGCAAGTGTGTGGGATCTGAGACATTCATCGTAAAGGCCTAACTGCATGTGGAATGGTGCGTGTGGCCCGCCTGATGACCAGATCAACCACAGGACATGGAGGGTGGGAGCTGCTGCCCCGCCTCCAGCACTCATCTGGACAACCATACTTGTGCATTGAACGTGGAATGGTGCATGTGGCCCACCCAATGACCAGACCAACCATGAGACATGTTGTGTGGGATCCGCTGCCCTGTCTCCAGCACCCTTGTGGAGATTCAAACTCAGTGTCCAGTTTCAAAGGCAATTTTCGCATTTCCCCGCAGGGAGATGGAGACTCAAATAGGAAGGTGCAACTGACATGGCTCTGGATGATTGAATCGGCGGGACCTCCACTAATTCCACCTATACATTACACGGTCCCATAATTTCATGAAATGCCCCACCAATAATCTATATGGGGCCCACCATTTTTAGACTCCGAATTCACGACATGAAAACCCTAATCCAGCAAGGAAAAAAAATCAAGAAAATGATTTGAAAACCGCATGCCATTGGATGAATCACAAAAACAACAGGAGAACTACCAAGTTACACGCACGATCCTAAGAAGCAAACCCTAATTCACCCACCGAACAGAACTCTGAGAGAACCCATCCAAAGAAAAAAGAAAGAATAAAGGGAAAAAAGAAGGAAAAATAAAAAAACAGCAGATTCACCTCATCTTCATCTTCATCTTCCTCATCGCTTTTCGCACCACCTTCAGCATCATCGTCATCAGCTGACGCCGAATCCTCCGCGGCTTCGTCTTCATCGGATCCCGCCGACCTCGCGACAGCCTCCAGCTCCTCATCGTCCTCTGGATTCATGTCACCGTTCCTCTGTTCCTCGTCGGACGAGATCGAACCGTTGGATGGGACTTCGTCAGATGAACGGTCGGAATTCGCCGCTTTCGCCATAGCGCAGAGAGAGAGAGAAAGAGAGAGCCTTTAGGGAGAGGAAATGGAATGTGTTGGAAAGATCGGGTGGGTATTTATACGACGGTTGAAACGGTGTATGTGCGTGTGTAGAATGGGGGGAAATCTCTCCCGCCAATTATTCAGTTAGGGCAGAGTTTCCCGCTCTTGAGTGATTAAAAGGATGGTCAGTGACATGGGTCCGAACCACGCCCCAGCCGTTCAAGCTTTTGAAGGTGGTTGGTTGGGGTAATGAGTTTCATCCAATCTTAGTGGTGTTATTCCTTCTTTTTTGTAACGTTAGTTTGGTGGGTTTTGGTCTATCTTTTATCGCCGTTTGGGTAAGGGGTCCTACGTAATTGGAGCCCCGCGTAATCGATGGGTGTGTTTTATTTATTTTTATTTTTCACTTCAAACTTTGTAATTATGCAATGGAAAATGACTATTTAAATAAAGTCATGTGACACCAAGTAGTCTTGAGCTTGGTCCTGAATTTCAGGTTCCACTAGTTTATGGAATTATACCATATGTGACCCACATCTTTGCACAGTGCGCATGGTTTTCTAGTTGCATTCAGTGAGGCCTGTGGTTTGATTGTCCATAGGCCAGACTCGAGACCTTTTGTGAGCTATGTCCTATCACCAATAGACTAGCTAAAGCATCTTGACTATCATAATCTTTCTACTGGAATTAGGAATCATGCACATTCAATTGAAATAGAAGGGTTATAATGTTCGTCAGATGGAATTGTGTTTTGTAGAATGTGTATGCATTTTCACTTCATAGTAGGAATCAAAGAAGCAATGGTCTAGATCACTGAACCCTGGGTCTTGTTTGCGAGAACTTAAAGTTAGTCAGAATTGTGTAGCAATACCAACAATCCCCCTGAAAAAAGATACCATGAAGGACAATGAGAGCATGCCCTTGACTTCCTCAACTCTCACTTTTTTTTCTTTTTTTATGATAAAATGTGATGTGAAATCAGTTATGATAATACATATAATTTAAAGTCATCACTAACCAATAAAACTTACAATCCACAATCGTTTAAAAACCATAAATTCACTTTAAGGTTGTAGAATCATAAAATTTTCGAACTCAAGCGACTCGTGCAATTATAGTATGAAATCAATCATGATAATATACACAATTTATAGTCGCTAGCCAATAAAACTCATAATATATAGCCAACAAAAAATAATAGATTCACTCAAGGGTTGGAAAATGATAAAATTTTCAAACTCAAGTGACTCATGTAGTTGATTTCTGACCATAAATTTTAAGTAAGAGTGTTGGTGATGGAAATGTTAGGGATTTGTGCTGCGGAATTACACAGATCTAGATCTAGGATAGCAATCCAATGGCACCAAGTGCACACAAGAGAACACAGAGTTAACGTAGAAAACCCTTGCGGAAAAATCCACGGCACAAAGCGAAATATCTCCACTATGAAAATAGAAATTACAAAGAGAGAGGACTTACTAGATTTGAACAACCTATAATCTCACCCTTGCTACACCATTTGATAATCTTTTATAATACATTTAGGAAGCCTTAAAATATCTTCGAATCGTACTAGGGACCCCTATTTATAGTTTAGGAAACTCTACTTATGCACCTCCTTTGGAAAAATCTAGAAACCGCCTCAAATTTACGCAGTCCGCGCAGGATTTGCGTAACCTTGACTAGTCGAGCCAAGGCCTCAACTGGTCAAGCAGCCCGGACACCGAAAAACATAGGTCACTGGACTTTGAGTTGAGCAGGCCTCGACTAGTCGAGCGAGCCAAAAACAGATAGATTTAAGGCATCTGTCAACAATCTTCACCATGCCTTCAATCTTCAACCATGTATCTTCTTAACCTCTCCTATTATCTCTACATCACATCATAGCTTCTCGTGCATACTCCGTCCTTCTTTTCCACCATCGCCAAGCCCAGAGAAGTTGCACATAACTTGAACTTCTCTACAGGAACGACCTTGGTGACATGTCTGGCAGATCTAAATCCACATGTCAACCACCTTTGCTCATGTCTTCTCAAAAGAAAAGACGTAGTCTTCTTACCATCTCACCGCTACCCAATATTGTTTATCGGGGTACTTGCTCACAACACTGATAGCCTGTGAAATAACCGGTCTAATCTAGACCATGGTATACACTGTCAACTGTATTCAAATAAGGCCATGAGATATCCTGTTTTTCCTCATTTGTTTTGAGACATGTCCTGAGGAAAACTTGAGGAGAGACACGTGGGGAACGCTCTCCGGATTTACATGATCCATTATCTCCTTTATCAATACATACCCAAGATATTTTGTCTGAGATAACCAAAGCCTACTCCTCTTTCAGTCTCAACGCTGAGAACCATCTTTGTAGCCCTCGATCCTTCATCCTGAATGTCCCACTTAACCGAGTCTTCGGTACATTGATTTTAGACATGTTATAATTGGTGATCTACATGTCATCAATTCCTGACTCACCATGAAGGAATAAAACCATTGTCTAGGCAACAGGTCGAACCACAATCTCCTGCAAAGTCTTCTCTCAATCCCTTTAACTTCGAACCACTCTGGTTGCTTCATGTAGATCTGTTTTTCACTTTCTCTTGCAGAAGTGCAGACTTTACATCCATCCTTCTAGCTCAAGATCACATTGGCCAACCAGCGTTAATCACGGATCTAATAGACACCTGCTATACCGTCGGCACGAAGCTGATCCCTTCTCTCTGAGCATAACCCTTCGCTACCAACCTCGCCCTGTATCTATGTTGTATCTTCCTGAAGATCCACCTCCATCTAACCGCTTTCCGGCCCACTGAAAGCTCCACCCGCTCCCATATGTCGGTCTGGTACAATGAATCCATCACATCGCCCATAGTCACCTTTTACTTCTCAGCACCAGGCTTACCTAGAGCCATCTGAATAGAAGATGAATCCCCTGCGATATTAGAGTCGTTCATGTATCTCGTCGATATCCTGCGATCATGCCGTATGATTTTTCTTACAGGTGGATGCTTCACCTGCTCTATATCCTTGTCCGCATGTCTCAACCTTCCTGCCCTGCCAGCTCATGTGGCCATGCCCAACATGCCACATACGTGCAGAGGTGGAATCCGCTACATCCATTGAAGCTCCACCGTTTGAAGTGCTCCCGATCAACCTGTACAAGTTACCAAGTCGTTGCACTTTTATGATTACCTGTGCCCCCTTAGATACTTTAAGAGCATCATCAATACTTGTGTACTTGTATCCTTTTGCCTCAAATACACCAAGAGAAATCAAATTCTGCTTCAAATCAGGAACGTGCCTAACATTAGTCAAGGTACGCTCCAACCCATCAAACATCCCGATGCGCACCGAACCAACAGCCACAACATTACAGGCAACGTCATTGCCCATAAATACTCGTCCACCATCGCACTCCATGTAGTTGGTGAACCAACTCCGATGAGGAGCCATGTGAAAATATGCCTCTATATCTAGAATTCACTCGCCCTTACGATCATTGTATGGTCGTCTGATTGTATACACAGATAAAACATTACCATCACATCCACTCGATCCATCTGACGTGACAGCATTGGCCTCCCTATACGAAGCCTCAAAATATTCTCTCTTCGATTTAGGATTTTCACAATCCTTCTTCACATGTCCTTCTTTCCCACGGTTCCAACACTTTACCTTTCATTTGCCCCTGCCCTTGGATTTGGACCTAGAACCTATACCTTGTTCAGAATTATTATCCCTTGTAAGCAGTGCCTCAGAAGATATCCTTATATCGCCGTTTAGCTTTCTCATAGCTTTCCCTTGAAGGGCTAAGATAACAGTGTCGACACTCAGGGTTTTATTTGTGTTAGACATAGTGTCCTTGAATGACTCATACGACACCGGAAGAGAATTCAACAACATACATGCTTGTTCTTCATCTTTCATCACTTCCTCCATATCCAGCTGTTTGCAAACCAATTTATTAAAGTTGCTAATGTGAGCCTCCATATCTCCACCCTCTGCCATCTTGAAGTTATACCATTGCAGCTTCCAGTGTAGGAAATTTTCAGAGGATTTTTTTGCATAGACATCCTCTAACTTCGCCCATAACTTAGCTGTATTTTTCTCTCTCATGACATTGTAGAGAACCTCATCTGTGAGACATAAACGGATCGATGATAAAGCCTTCTTATCGAGAGCATTCCAATTATCATCAGTCATAGTAGACCTTCACTCCTCAAGAGCACCATCTTCGCCTTGTTTGATTAAGGAACTGATCATCTTGATATTCCATAACTCAAAATTATTTTTCCCTAAGTACTTCTCAATATCATACCTAATGCTTGTCATTATTACTAATCCCTCGGATTCAAATATGTGCCCCAACGATTGCTCTGATACTATTTATTGGGGACTTGTGCTGCGAAATCACACAAATCTAGATCTAGGATAGAAATCCAATGACAGTAAGCACACACAAGAGAACACAGAGTTAACATGGAAAACCCTTGGGGAAAAAATCACGACACAAAGCGACAAATCTTCACTATGAAAATAGAAATTACAAAGAGAAAGGACTTACCCGATTCGAACAACCTCGAATCTCACCCTTGCTACACCCTTTGATAATCACAGAACCCTTTAGAATATATTTAGGAAGCCTTAGAATACCTTAGATTAGCCTTAGAGACCCCTATTTATAGTTTAGGAAACTCTACTTACGCACCTTCTTTGGAAAAATTCGGAAACCGCCTCAAATTTATGCAATCCGCCCAAGATCTGCGTAACCTCGACTAGTCGAGCCATCCCCTCGACTGGTCGAGCAGCCTGGACACCAAAAAACATAGGTCGCGGGACTTTGAGTCGAGCAGGCCTCAACTAGTCGAGCGGCCCAAAAACAGACAGATTTAAGGCATTTATCAACATGAAAATGAAGGAATTGAGTTTTTTTCTTTTTTGAAAAGGAAAAGAGTTAGATACATATAATGCTCAACGTCGATCTAATCATTAAAAAAAAATGAAAAAAATGAAAAAAAAAAAAAAACAATAATAAAGATATGAGATGGAATGTGTGGAGTGAAATGTGAGCTTGAGATGATATGAAAGGAGGAATTATTAGATGCTTTTTTTTTGTAAAGCGATAATCAGGTATCCCAACTTCAACCTTACTCTTGGACTTCAAGTAACTCTTCTCTCTTGAAATTTTATCTCTTTCTTTTAAAGATGTCAGCCTTCCAACCTAATAGAGGGAGATTGCTTTAAAAATACCTCTGAAATTTATGTTTTCACCTCTCTAGAGCCTTTAAGACTTCCTCAACTCTTTCAAACCCATCCTCAATAATAGCAAATGAGGAAAATGAGCCAAATTTCACATACTAGGCCGACAAAAAAAAATTCCGAGCATTTCTTACATTTCTTGGTTTCACACTTTTCAATGAACTTCAGGTGATTGGAGTTGTTCATGTTGATAAAAGACTTTTTACACCAGTGGGAATCAAATTCCCAACAATCTTTCTTACACATTTTTCAAGCATTTTGGCCACCTCATTAATTCCTCCGATTTCCCCGTCCAAATCTTGTGATCCTAACCCTCTCTATTCGTTATACTCGGGAATCTATTTTTTGCATCCCTTCTCGTAACGAGTTTAGTCAAGTGAGTGATGAAGCGAAATTAAATCCCTACTTCTCAAACGTAAAATGATTTCCAGGCTCAGGACAAAGCTCGTATTTTAGGTGGAAGCCTGTGGAGAAGTTGGGCTTGGACCTTAGGACTTCGAACACTTTCTAACCATCGGGAATTGGATTCACGCTAATGCCTTTTAACAAATTTAGCCCATTGATGGGCTGAGGAGGTCTTCGGGATGCTCTTCATCCAAACTGTTTAGGTTTGTGATGCGTTCTTTAAGTAAAGCCAATTTTAAAGTTCAACTTAATTCTCGTGAAGAAGTCTCTTTCATCCTCAATGCAATGTCTATAGATACCATGTAATCTAGTGAAGATGTCTCTTTCATCCTCAATGCAATGTCTATAGATACCTTATAATCAACAACTAAACATGTGTATGACCCATATCCTAATCTGCACTGTTCCATCGACTCCCGCGATCCTTCCCTTCTAATTTTGGCAACTCGCGACCTATGATCGACGTTTGCGCACGACCTTAAGTCATATCCCGTAGATTTGAGTCGGATTAATCTGAGACCCGTACTATTGTGCTGCGCAGTCGCCACGGTTCCAACGCCGCGACTTGCGCACCGACCCGATACCCAGGTCAAAAGATGTGGGCCGACGTTTATTTTGAAGAAACGCCGCGCATTTGGAATCCCAAGAGAATCTTTACATCATGTCCCATCAATCATTCACTCAATCAATCAATCAATCACCTCATGTCAAGTACAAGAGCACCCATACTTCTTTTTTCCACAAGTCAAGCAACCACCGAGTCAACTAACCTCTCCCCTCACTCATCACTCACCTCGCATCCATCACCATCACTCTCTCTCCTTACAACCTTCTCTCTCTCTCTCATTTCTCTTCACATTTTTCCAAGCAACAAAGACCAAAGAGAGTGGTGGACGTCCATGCATTATAAGGAGAGAAAGTGAGATGCGTGTGGCCCACTTTCCATCTTAAAAACCTTCATCCTAGCCATTCATTTCTCATCTTCCACCATCAAAGTGAGACACATGGAGATCAACTTTCCAACGGACCAAGAAGATCGAACAGTGAGTGTTTTTATAGGCTAGATTTTTATGTTTTTATGATGGACCAAATGAGACTTACCGATTGAGGGTATGGATCTCACTCTGGACCCTTAATGTGGCCGATGGCCCACCTTGATTCTCATTATCATTCCATGATGGAGCCATTCTCCATGGACCCCATCATGATGCTTACTTCTAGTTTGAAAAGAGGTCATCTAGACCTTCCATTTCGGTGGAGAAAGGATCTCTACCGATTGATCTTGATCGGTGGGCCCATATGTAATTAGACCCACTCGATGTATGTTGTAAATTATGGAAGGGAGGGCCCTTAGTGCCGGGGTCCCTCCATCGCACGTGTCTCCTTCTTTCTCCCTCTCCCTATCTCTTTCATTTTTGTTGTGTGTGATGATGTAGTTGTGTGGCCCACCTGGATGGACCCATGAAGCATGTATTTGATCCAAGCCATTTGTAGGTAGGGCCCACTTTATATTTGTATTGTATCTACACCATTCGTGCATTTGATGGCCCACCTGAGCAAGGCCCACCTTAAATGCATGTGCTATGGCCAAGCCATCTGACGTTCAAAGACGCTGGACGTGGAATGAAAACAAAAAATATTGGCTTGGTTCAAGCCTTTGAGTGGGTCGCTCATGTAGGCCCCACCTTAATGTATAAGTTTAATCCACGCCGTCCATCTCATTCCCTGGCTCATTTTAGGCGTTGACCCGAAAAATGACGCCAATTCAACTTTCTGGCGGGCCATAGCATAGAGAACAGTATTCTTACCGTTGAAATACACCTTGATGTTTTTATACGCTGGAACACCTCGAATATTGAGCTTGTTTGGCTTGTCTTGAGCCATATTGACCAATGGCTGGGTTGGATTGACCTGATGTGGGCCCCACGTACAAAAAACCCCAGAAATTCCATTTTTCAAAGAAAAGAAAATTATATATATAATATAGGCAACACCTGCTACTGCTGACGCAGCTGCAGAACACTGATGCGTTTTGGCTAACGAACAGCAGGGACCCATGGTCCCAGCCGTGGGCCCCACCATGATGGGTGTTGATGATCAACAACTTGCATTTGTTGGATACCCTCTGATCAGTGGGCCACCCCAAAAATCAGTTGTAGGTGGGACTCAGGTGGCCCACGTCATAGAAAACAGTGGGATTGAACGTCTGCCCTTGAAACCTTTTTATGTGTCACAAAAGTTTTAGATTAATATGAAATTTGTTCTTCCTTTTCATCAAGGTCCGTGTGACCTTATCAACCGTTTGGATGACAAATAAATGTTATTGTAACACCCCGAATTTTTGCCAACTTGGAGTTAGATGTACTTAGGCAATAGGTCGATCCTAACACCTTAATTACTTCTCAAAAACTCAATCCCAAAGTCTCAAATCTCCTTTCAACTCATTTCCTTTAAAATCTCTCATTTCCTTCAAAAATCTCACCTTTCACCACCTTATTCTTCAAAATTTTCTAAGGACTTTCATATTAGACAAAAATCTTAAAATTTAGGTGATGAAGAACAATACGTAAACTAAAAATTACTATGAATAGTAAATAAATAAATAAAATGGGTTTTTAGCCATTAACATTTTTAGAATCTCATGAAATAAGTAGGCTAGTTGGATAGACCAGCTTCTTCTACCCCAAAAACATATATTGCACGTCGAATAACTCATTCCTCTTTGCAAAATACACCCATTTCAAATATTGTGTGGCGAAACCACTCTAGATAGTCCAGTGACCAGCGAGGGGCTCGCCGGTTCGGCGAGGCCTCGTCCGTATAGCGGGCCTGGTCGGACTGCAGTGGGCCGGGCGGCCCGTTTTCTGGAATTTTTATGCAATTTTTGTCCTACTTCGAAAAATAATATCTCCCTCGTTATAACTCCGATTTAGATGATTCAAAAGCTAGATTGAAGCTTGATAAGTCTAGTTTTATATAAAAATAAGTGAAAAATATAATAAAAAGTTTAATATAGTTAAATATAGGTCGTTGTGACTACTGTCCGAAAATTATCAGTTTGGACAGTTGTCGCTTTTAGAATTTTTCTACAGTACAAAATCTAATAAAATTTGGTAGAGATGAAGTAGACTTGATGATGAACTATTAAAAAAATAATTAAAATAATATACTAATTAAAAGTGCCAGAAAGGGGCGTAGAATTGCCCTAGGACCATATTTTGTCGTAATTATGGCATAATTTAGTTAAGTGCTAAACTGAATACTCAGTAGAATTAGCTTGAACCACTTTCTATACGAACTGTAAGACCTAAAACTTTTAGAAGCATTAACGCTACATTACCCTATAACATAGGAACAATCTCATTACCTAGTTGCTCTCGGGAGCATCACAAAACTCCATATCGGACTTGGACCGCATGTCGAAAGTCCGATTAATAGGAAGCTAAACGATCAGGACCGTCTTGCTGGGCTTGACAACCACCTCGGAAATCAAGTCCTAACAATGTTCAGAAACGCACAACCTGAGCCCGGAGTGAAGTGTGTGAGAAACGCGAATACCTTTAGAAAATGAACTGGGACTTAAGTGAATTGAGTCGTTTCACTTGTAGGCCAAATCTAGGGATTCAGACCGTCAGAATCTGATCCAATTACACCCTCGAATTAGGAAAAATTTCCCACACATGTCAGTGTACTTATGGCCCTGATCGAATATCGGTGACCGTTGAACTGAAACTGGTTCGTCACGGTCGATCTGTAAATCTGATCGGACCAAAAACTTAACTCGACCTAGATCCAATGTCAGGGAGCTTAAGTCCGACCACACGCAGAAAAGGGGCCTCTAGAAGTGCTCCGTTGGATCGGAACAACCGATCTTTGGCTATAACCTAAGTATACCTTGGCCCTGGGGCCATTCCCATCAGTTCTGGGCCTATATAAGGGCCTTAAACCCTCTCTCTCATATTCCATATGAATTTAGAAACCCTAAAAAAGAGATGAGAGAAAAAGGGAAGGAAAGAGAGAGAAAGTAGGCTCTTCTTCTTGGGATTCGATCCCGCTACTCCACGCACTTGTTTACCATGTCTGTATCGCAAATCCGGCATTTCCAACAACATATTTAGGTAAGAAATCCTAACCCTAACCTGTTGTAGCAACCCAAATAAAACAGTTGATAGAATAGCTAACCTATTTCCTGTTATAGGTTGTTCTGGTGCCGTAGACAAAGATTTAATGTCTAAACTGAATTCGTTACGAGTCTACTGGCGAAAGGTACGGACTATCGATGTTTAGTTATGGTTTTCAAGGCCTTCAATGTCAGCAATGATTTATGTTTGACTTGATTGCTATCACATGTGCTTAGATACGAGGATTTTCGTATATTATGCCTATATATAAACTATGTTGATTTATAATGCTTTTCACGTGTTTGTTGAAATGTTTGAATGAATATGGAATTTGGAATTGTGCTTGCCATGATTATTAATTGTGAATGTATGATGGTTGTATGCATGACAACTCCTTTGTTAAAGGACTTGTCATAATATATGTTATAACTAATATATTACATGTATATGTAATATGTGTAGTCTAAGTGTTTGATAAAATGTCTGAATGAGAAAATGCTTGATGTGATGTACTTAATGAGGTGTTGAGATAAGATTCTCAATTCCCTTATACATAGTTACAGTTTCCTTTATGTAGCCTATCTTACTACTATGCTATGCGACATATGGATGAAATGCTTATGTTTTGGTTTCATGTGTAACATGTGTGTGTTGAAATGTTCAAATAAGGTTTTTTTCTCAGATTTGGTTGTCCCATACTGTATTGGCTATCACATATGAATGCAAATTGTTTGAAGTGTGTTTGGGTCTACGACATAGTCCAGGCAATCAGTAACTGATCCTGATTTGGTGGTTGAGGTTGTTTCACCACACAGGATGTGTTCGATGAATCCGAGCCGTACTTTGGTTGTTAACAGTGGTTAAGCCACACGGTGTGCTTACGCACTTCATGTCGATCAACTCGAGGTGCGCTCGTACCAGTCGAGCTCGTCAAGTAACCCAATTAGTCCAATGTATGTTCACCATGTATGGACGCTACTGCTTGAACCTAAGGTATCAAACTCGCCAGTGAAAACCCCGTTAACCATGATACCTCGATCTGCTAAGACTCATGAGCCGGACATGGTGGTATAGGACACCGTGGTCGAGCTATCGGCCTACACCGGGGCGACGAGCCCACCCATAGTGACCAGTGAGCAATCAAAGCTCGTGAGCCAAATACGGTGGTATGGGACACTGTATTCGAACTGTCGGCTTACACTGATCAGGTGACGAGCCCTTTGTAGTGACCTCGAGCATACTCTGAGGCTGCGTGGAGGCGACGATCCTTTCCGTAGCAACAAGAGTACAAACTAGACCTACACTGATCAGGTGACGAGCCCTTTGTAGCGACTTAGAACCGTAACATCGTATGAGATTTACTAGGACTGACGACCCTAGAATGGATCATTGTTTGGGAAATGATATAAGGGAGGTACCTTAGTTTTCCAATCTTGCTGTATGAAAAGGACTAATAAGAACCTGGCTAATCACGTGCATGCACAGCATTACATGTGCTTTGGCGATGAAGAACACTTTCGGGTGGTTGTCATGCGCGCCATAAGATGAAGACGCCGAGGGAGTGCAGGCGAGGGCATCCATCATTCTTACATACAATTTTTTCATTAATCAGAGTACCTAGGGATGTTTGAATGTATTGTTTTATTATTATTGCTTGACTGAATTGATAACATGTTAACTTTTGCTTTATTGTTCCATTGAGTTGATCACTCACTCCCACGTTACGGGACGATGTTTTAAACACCACCAAGACCCTGTTTTAGTTTCAGATGATGGCGATGCTTACGAAGTGGAGCCGGACTTGTATGATGACGAGGAGGGTTTCTCCTATATGTTGCTATCAGGCGGGTCTAAGTAGACCATGTTCTGATCGACGGGGTTACAGGGATATTGATAAGATGTCTTTATACTTGTTATTTTGCACTTTTGGAACACCCATGTATATTCATTTTATTCATTTTTGGAGTATACATGTGTATATTTAACCTGGTAACATGTTCACACTCTAGAGACTTACAACAATTTATATATTTTATAAATCTATCACAGTCTTCCGCCTGCGAAATTTAACTGTCTCCGGAGTATGATATGTTGTTTTGGTATAATCCCACTCATGTTTAATACACTAACACGGACAACATTTAATCCTCATTACCTATGTTGCATAAGTGATGCGTTGGAACTCGGGAGTCGAGTGTATGCTCGACCCCCGATTTCAGGGCGTTACAGTTATGGTGGGCCCCATGTGGGACCCACTGATGTATGTGTTTTATTCACACCGTCCACGGCTGTGGACGGTGGAACTAGCATGGTGTGTGTTTTGTCAGCACCGTCCACACCACTGGACGGTGGGACCTCCCACGTGATGTATGTGTTTTATAAATGTCGTCCATTTGTTTGATGGTGGGACCCACTGCCATATGACGACAGCAAGTGCTGTGGGTCCCACTACTAAATAATATGTTATATATTATATACTATATAATATATGCATGGTGGTGGGCCCTACGTGGTACCCACCTTTGCCTTCCTAAGTGCAGCCAGCTGCCTGTGCAACAGTCATCTTGCTACTCCTTTGTTGGCTGCAGGCCCCACATTGATGTATATCGACACCGTCCACTATTTGAACATGTGGGCAGATTGTTCACCTTGATGTATTTTTGTGGTCCATTTATGAGGCCCACTTTGATGTATTTTGTGGCCCATCTGTAAGGTCCACCTTGATGTACTTTGTAGCCCATCTGTCGGGCCCACTTTGATGTATTTTGTGGCCCATCTGTAAAGTCCACCTTGATGTACTTTGTGGCCCATCCGTCGAGCCCACTTTGGTGTATTTTGTGGCCCAATCGAGAGGCCCACTTTGATATACATGTGACTCATCATGATGTATCTTTGACCCATGAGCGGGGCCCACCTGTTGCGTGTTTTGAGGCCCGTGTGATGAGGCCCATTGTGATGTATTAGAGCCCATGGGTTTCAGCCCATTGTGATATATTTTCGGCCCATTGTGATGCATTTGGAGCTCATAAGTAGGGGCCCATTATGATATATATGAGGCCCATGTGATGAGGCCCATTGTGATGTATTTGAGGCCCATGGATTAAGGCCCATTGTGATGTATTAGGGCCCATGGGTTGAGGCCCATTGTGATGTATTTGGGGCCCATGGGTTAAGGCCTATTGTGATGTATTCAAGGCCCGTTATTGAGGCCCACCTTGATGTGTATGAGGCCCGTTATTGAGGCCCACCATGATGTGTATGAGGCCCGTTGTCGAGGCCCACCTTGACATATATGAGGACCATATGATGAGGCACATTTGATGTATTTGAGGCCCATGGGTCGAGGCCCAATGGGATGTATACAGGGTTTATTATATTGATTCCACCATGGGTTATGTAATGACATTTATGGCGGGCCATACCATGGGAGCACTGTTGGTTTGACGTCCACATTGTAAGAACAATGTTGGTTAAATGTCTGCATTATAACTCTCCCTAAGGCCCATTGATAGGCCCAATAATTGTTGTGTGTAGGCCATCAAGGCCCATCTTCGTTGTGAGGATAGTTCATCACCGTATAAATTGCTTAGTATAACTCCATGATTCATGCCCATACGCATCATATGTATGCTTGATATGAGGAATGTTTAATCATAACATACGCCATTGGGCAGACCATTTACGGGACTCCTTATGAGACAGAGTGCCCACATTATCGCGCAGTATGCGCAGGGTTGCTGCATGACTGGATAGTGTGACTCATGCATCTCGCATATATGTGACTTGATCATTATATGCCCTAGCGACATCAAGGTCGTGGCCTCTATAGGCACATCGTGGATGGCTAAATGGGACACCAAAAATACTTGGTTCTAGCACTGTAGGCACTTAAGATGTCCTTGGGTGAAAATCCTAGAATCTCTGAGGCAAGGATGTAACATCCCAGATTTTTGCCAACCTGGGATTAGACGTCCTTAGGCAATGGGTCGATCGTAACACCTTATTAACTTGTTAGAACTGAATCGTACAGTCTAAAATCGCTCCTTAACCCATTTCCTTCACAAATCCCACCCTTCACCACCTTATTCTTTTAATTTTTCTAAGTACTTTTACCCTAGACGCTATCTTGAACTAGCTAAGTAGTATAACTTGGATCGCTTTATATACAAACTACAAAGGCCCAGGTACCACCTCAGAAGGAAATTACTCAGGACTAAATCCTTTAGAAATTACGCAAGAATTAGCCAGTGTGAAACTAGAGTACCCGTGAAATTAGTACTAATCACTTTAAATACGATCTGCAAGACCCAAAACTTGTAGAATCATTGACACTAAGTTACCCTAAAATCTAGGATCAATCTCATTACCCGTCTGCTCTCGGGAGCATCTCGAAACTTCGTATCAGATCTGGACCGCACGTCGGAAGTCCGATTAACACGAAGTTAAAGAATTAGGACCGCCTTGCTGGGCTTGACAACTATATCAGAAATCAAATCCAGATAGTGTCCCAGCGCTATTCGCTTAAGCTCGAAGTGAAGAGTGTGAGAAATGTGAAATTAATTCAAAATAAAATATCTCAAATAGTAATCTGGCACCTCTCACTTGCGGATCAGTTTTAAGCAACCAGACCGTCAGTATCAGACCAAATTACACCCTCGGATCAGGAGAAATTTCATACACATATCCATGTACTCGGAATCTCCGATCGAGATCCGCTGACCGTTGAACTAAAACTGGTCCGCCACGCGTGATCTGGAAATCCCACTGAAACGAAAACATAACTCCACTTGGATCCGGTGTCTGTGAGCTTAAGTCTGACCTTTGGCTCAAGGAGGCCCGCCAGAAGTCCTCCGTTGAGTTGAAACAGGTCCGCTTTGGTTATAACCTAAGTATACTTTGACCTGGAGTCTATTTCGGTGAGTTTTTAGGCTATATAAGGACCTTAAACCCTCTCTCATTGCAGCCATACGAATTTGAGAGAAACCCTAGAGAGAGAAGAGAGAAAAGAGAGAGAAAGTGTGGGAGATGTGGGAGGATCTCCCTGATGTTCTTCCCTGCTGCTATCCATGCTCCAACACTCCATTTCTTGTCGCTTTTCCGGCGATTCCAGCTCCGTTTCTAGGTAAGAAACCCTAACCCTAAACTGATTTGGGGTTTTGATAGTTGTAGGTTATGAAATAGCTAACCTATTTCGTTCTATAGGTTACCAAACTGCCGTATACAAAAACTTAGCAATTCTATCGACTCCGTTACGATTCTACGACAAAAGGTGCTGACTTTAGGTGTATAGGTTATGGTTTTCAACGCTTTCAATGTCAGATAATGATAGATTCATAATCTGCATGCAATTGCACATGTACAAAGTGCTGTCTGTTTTCCGTTTTGATTAAAGATGAAAAATATGGAATTCTACATACTCTAGGTATTTGTAGAAAGTACCGTATACGTACAAATTTTGAAAATGTGTTTGACATGATTAATTGTTGTATGAATATATTATATGTGGATAAATTACTTGTTTGGTGAAAGGACTCGCCCTAATATATGTTTTACTTATATACACTATACATGTTGATATTGTGTATTCTAGAAAATACTGTATACGTATAAATTTTGGAGATGTATTTGCCATGATTATTTGCTGTATGAATATATTATACATGGATAAAATACTTGCTTGGCAAAAGGATAGCCCTAATACATGTTTTGCTAACATACACCATGTATGTTGTAATAGTGTATTCTAAGTGTTTGTGAAAATGGCTGAATGAGTATAGAATTCTCATTCGAGCCCGCCATGACTAATTGTCATGGATATATGATTGTTGTATTGACGATACCCCTTTGACAAAAGGATTTGCCCCGAATCACGCCACGACCACTATACGCTATATATGTTGAAATGTGTAGCCCAAGTGTTTGTGAAAATGTTCAAATGAATATGGAACTTGGATTCTTACTTTCCATGACTATCCATCGTGGGTGTACGCGTGCTATGATTGGGGTAACTCCCTAGTGAAAGGATTTGGCCTAATGCCTATGTGATCAACTATGACATGTATGTTGATGTATGCATTTCAAAGTGTTTGTTGAAATGTCTGAATGAGTAGTAGTTAGTAAATTGTAATGTTTAAGGGTGTTGAGATATGATTCTCAACTTCTTTAACTATGTGTATGATTTCTTTAGATATCTGTGTGATTAGGAATTGAATATGTACAAACGCATGCTTATGTTGTACTTCATAACATACTCAATTGATTGTATGATTTTATCTATGTAATGCATATGTTTAAATTTATGTTTACGTTGTATGATCCGTCATGGGTGATGGGGGAGTGGAGCAACGAGTGCGTGCAACAGCCCTGGCAGCCCTAAACGGATAATATCAGTCTTTGATTGTATGATTTGAATTTTGATCCATTACTGCTTTAAATATTTGAAATTGAATGTGATTGGGGCTATTGTATAGTCTAGGCAGTCAGTAACGTGATCGAATTCGTGGCTGAGTTTCATTTGCCACGTGAGATGTGTTCGACGAACCCGTGTCGTACTTCGGTTGGCGATAGTGGTTGGCCACACGAAGTGCTTATGCGCTTCATATCGTTCAACTTGTTGTGCGCTCGAGCTAGCCGAGCTCGTCAAGCAACCCGATTTGTCTTATGTATGTTCACCATGTTTGGACGCTACTGCTTGAACCTAGGGTACCAAACTTACCAGTGAAATTCCTTTTAACCATGGTACCTCGATCCGCTAAGACTCATGAGCCGGACATAGTGGTATGGGACACTGTGGTCGAGCTGTCGGCCTACGCTGGGGCCACATGCCTCCCCGTAGTGACCAGTGAGCAACCAGACTCGTGAGCCGATTATGGTGGTATGGGACACTATATTCATGCTGTCGGCCTACATTGATAAGGTGATGGGGGAGCAGTGTAACCTATGTGCGTAACAGCCCTGACAGCCCTTTGTAGTGACCTCGAGCATACTCTGAATTTGCGGTGAGGCGACGAGTTTTGCCGCAGTGTATAGAGTATGAACTAGGCATGTATCTGTATAGTGATGAACCGTTAAAAAGGTGATGGGGGAGTGGTGTAACCTTTGTGCGTAACAGTCCTGGCAGCCTTTGCAGCGACCTAGAAAACACACTATCGTCTAAGATTAACTAGGATTGACGACCCTAGAATGGATCATGTTTGGGAATGATACAAGGGAGGTACCTTAGTTTCCCAATCCTGCTGTTTGAAATGGACTAATAACAACTCGGTAATCATGCTCATCATGCATTGTATGTGCTTGGAAGATGTGGAGCATTGAGGGATGAAAGCATGCCGCAAACGTAAGATGGTGTCACATGAGGGTGGTTTGGCAAGGGCATACATCATGACTGCTTTCATACTTGCATTTAATAAGAGTAGTTAGGATTGTTTGATTATATTGCTTTATCATTACTGCTTGACTGAATTGATAACATATTAACCTATGCTTTACTGTTCCACTGAGCTGATCACTCACTCCCATGTTACGGGATGGTGTTGTACACACCAACCAGATTTGTTGAGTTTCAGGTGATGACGATGCTTATGAAGTAGAGCCGGACTACGACTATGATGTTAAGGAGGAGTTCTCCTACATGTAGCTCTCTGACAGGTCTATGAAGACCTGGTATTGCATTGACAGGGCCATGTGTTTGGGATAGAAGACATTACACTTCTACAACTTGGTATAATTTGAAATTGTACTTGTAATGAATTAACCTGGTAACATTATCACACTCTGGAGACTCACCACAATTTATATATTTTAATATCTATCATAGTCTTTCGCTTGCAAATTTAACTGTCTTTAGAGTATGATATGCTGTTTTGGCTTAATCTCACTCATGTTCAATGCACTAATACAGACAACATTTAATCATCATTCATTTTGTTGCATAAGTGATGCGTTAGAACTCGGGAGTTGAGTTTATGCTCGACCCCCGATTTTCAGGGCGTTACAAAGGAGGTGCCCCAACGTCTAGACCGAGTGGAATATGAGCGCCCGAGTGCCGAATACCAGTAGGTCGCATCTCCCACTGTATCGTGGTCGGTTGGGAGGGGGTGTGACATTATCCACCCGAGTGAGGGGGCTATAAGCTAGGCTGAGTATGACCAGCTCGTAAATGGGTCCGCAATCGACGAGCCGAGTAGGTATTGATAGACTGCTGGCTAGGCGGATAGTGAGGTCTCTTCCACTCGCTGGGCTGTGCGGCTAGGGAGGTGGCAGTCGGTGTGGAGTGTAATAGACCCTGGTGATTTCCCTAGAGAGCAACCGTACTAATATGTGGACTTATTGAGCAGGAATTGCATATCCATTCATTTATTCATTTACTATCCACTTGGGCTGGTGGTGCGTAACTATTTATTACGTGTACCATCGTATGGCCAGGATTTCGGTTGGGCGAGCGACTAACCTTAGATCAGGAGTTTACCACATTGAGTCTGACTATCCAAATTTAGGTATGAGATTGGTTTGGATAGAAGTCTCTTGTAGTGGATCCTATAGCTTGCGATACTACGTACTACAATCCCGACTTCACATTCCAGCATGGTCATTTCATTTGCACCGCATATTACATTGCATCCGCAGTACTTAACATTTTGGGTTACTATGTTTTTTCACTTATATGGCCTAGACAGGCTTAACAGGATTTGCATATTACATTGCATCATCAACATCTGATATTTGACTTCCACATTTTCATAGCCGATTCGCATTGCGTATTCTGTTATTATATGATTTATGGACCTACCAGTATATTTTCACTTACTTTGATATCGCATGATTCCTGATCTTGTCAGTATTTCTGCTTATCTCGATGATGTATGACTTATGGGCTTTATTGTATACTTAACACTTACGTTACATACACTTTCACCACCCTCTAAGCTTTCTATAAGCTTATGCACTATAGATGCGTGCAGGTGGCGTTAGGTTGCAGCAGCGATGAGCTTGGAGCTTGCAGCTGTCTTCTGGAGCTTTGATCTATGTATTTCCCTTCCAGCATTGTATTCAATTGATTATATTATTGGATATGTGATGATGATGTTGTCTTTGTGTATTGGGTATACTTGTGGTTATGCTCCATTACAAAAAAATAATTCATACTGAAAATCCTCCTTGTAGGATCCCAGGATTGGAATCTGGTATATGAGTGTCGGAATCCGATAATGGGGCACTACGGAGGCTGTTGGAGCCGGATTCGGCGATTGAAAATTTTGTGAGCCCGGTTTTCGAGTTTGTGGCGTGACAGAAGTTGGTATCAGAGCATAACTCAGGAATACCTGAGGATAACATTACATATCTACTGATAGCTAGCCTACACTCTATGATTATTGAGAACTTAGAATAGTTAGATCTCCGAGTTCGAATAACTTAGAGAGTTTCGGATATAGCTCCGAACTATTGAGATTATGAGGCTGCATAGTATTCTAGTTTCGATCATTTCTGATATAGGATTCAGGGTCCAGTTGGATCATCGTAATGTTGATAAGGCGTTTTGGGAGCAGGAGGCTGATATTCTTGGGCGTTATCCCCATCACTTTGGTGTTTGATGATTATAGTAATATGATTTTCCTCCCTTGTGAACTCTGTATTAATTATGTCATGTTTTAAATTTTGAGGACAAAATTTTTATTAGGTGGGGAGAGCTGTAAGACCCGTATCCTAATCCATACTGTTCCATCGACTCCCGCGATCCTTTCCGTTGAATTTCAGCAATCCGCGACCTATAATCGACGTTTGCACAAGACCCTAAGTCGTATTCCGTAGATTTGAGTCTGCTTAATCTGAGACCTGTACCATTGCAACCGCGCCGTCGCCGCGGTTCCAACGCCATGACTCGCGCACCGACCCGATACCCAGGTCAGAAGATGTGGGCCAGCGTTTATTTCAAAGAAACACCGCACATTTGGAATCTGAAGAGAATCTCTACATCATGTCCCATCAATCATTCACTCACTCAATCAATCAATTAATCAATCACCTCATGTTAAGTACAAGAGCACCCATACTTCCTTTCTCCACAAGTCAAGCAACCACCAAGTCAACCAACCTCTCACCTCACCCATCACTCACCTCACATCCATCACTCACCTCTCATCCATCACCCATCACTCTCTCTCCTTACAACCCTCTCTCTCTTTCTCTCATTTCTCTTCACATTTTTCCAAGCAACAAAGACCAAAGAGAGTGGTGGATGTCCATGCATTCTAAGGAGAGAAAGTGAGATGTATGTGGCCCACTTTCCATCCCAAAAACCTTCATCCTAGCCATTCATTTCTCATCTTCCACCATTAAAGTGAGACACAAGGAAATCAGCTTTCCAACGGACCAAGAAGATCGAACGGTGGGTGCTTTTATAGGCTAGATTTTTATATTTTTATGATGGGCCAAGTGAGGCCTACTGATTGAGGGTACGGATCTCACTTTGGACCCTTGATGTGGCCGATGGCCCACCTTGATTCTCATTATCATTCATGATGAGGCCAATCTCCATGGACCCCATCATGATGTTTACTTCTAGTTTGAAAAGAGGTCATCTAGACCTTCCATTTCGGTGGAGAAAGGATCTCTACTGATTGATCTTGATTGGTGGGCCCATATGTAATTAGACCCACTCGATATATGTTGTAAATTATGGAAGGGAGGACCCTTAAGTGTCGGGGTCTCTCCATCGCACGTGTCTCCTTCTTTCTCCCTCTCCCTATCTCTTTCATTTTTGTTGTGTGATGATGTAGTTGTGTGGCCCACCCGGATAGACCCATGAAGCATGCATTTGATACAAGCCATTTGTAGGTGGGGCCCACTTTATATTTGTGTTGTATCTACACCATCCGTGCATTTGGTGGACCACCTGAGCAAGGCCCGCCTTAAATGTATGTGCTATGGCCAAGCCGTTCGGCGTCCAGAGACGCTGGACGTGAAATGAAAACAAAAAATATTGGCTTGGTTCAAGCCTTGGAGTGGGTCGCTCATGTAGGCCCCACCTTAATGTATAAGTTTAATCCACGCCATCCATCTCATTCCCTGGCTCATTTTAGGCGTTGACCTGAAAAATGACGCCAATTCGACTTTTTGGCAGGCCATAGTATAGAGAACAGTATTCTTATCGTTGAAATACACTCTGATGTTTTTATACGCCGAAACACCTCGAATATTGAGTTTGTTTGGCTTGTTTTAAGCCGTAGCAACCAATGGCTGGGTTGGATTAACCTGATGTGGGCCCCACGTACAAAAAACCCCAAAAATTCCATTTTTCAAAGAAAAAAAAAAGAAAAATATATAATATAGGCAGCGCTTGCTGCTGCAGACGCTGCAGCAGAACGTTGTTGCATTTTGGCGGATGGACAGCAGGGACCCACGGTCCCAGCCGTGGGCCCCACCATGATGGGTGTTGATGATCAACACCGTGTATTTGTTGGGTACCCTCTGATCAGTGGGCCACCCCAAAAATCAGTTGTAGGTGGGACTCAGGTGGCCCACGTCATAGAAAACAGTGGGATTGAACGTCTGCCCTTAAAACCTTTTTGTGTCACAGAAGTTTTAGATTAATATGAAATTTGTTCTTCCTTTTCATCAAGGTCCGTGTGACCTTATCAACCGTTTGGATGACAAATAAACGTTATGGTGGGCCCCACTTGGGACCCACTGATGTATGTTTTTATTCACACCGTCCACGGCTATGGACGGTGGAACCAGCATGGTGTATGTGTTTTGTCACCACCGTCCACACCACTGGACGGTGGGACCTCCCACGTGATGTATGTGTTTTAAAAATGTCGTCCATCTGTTTGATGGTGGGACCCACTGCCATATGACGACAGCAAGTGCTGTGGGTCCCACTACTAAATAATATGTTATATATTATATATTATATATTATATACTATATAATATATGCATGGTGGTGGGCCCTACGTGGTACCCACCTTTGCCTTCCTAAGTGCAGCCACCTGCCTGTGCAGCAGCCATCTAATTGCTCCTTTGTTGGCAACAGGCCCCACATTGATGTATATCGACACCGTCCACTATTTGAATATGTGAGCAGATTGTTCACCTTGATGTATTTTTGTGGTCCATCTGTGAGGCCCACTTTGATGTATTTTGTGGCCCATCTATAAGGTCTACGTTGATGTACTTTGTGGCCCATCCGTCGGGCCCACTTTGATGTATTTTGTGGCCCATCTGTAAGATCCACCTTGATGTACTTGTGTCCCATCCATCGAGCCCACTTTGGTGTATTTTGTGGCCCAATCGAGAGGCTCACTTTGATATGCATGTGACTCATCATGATGTATCTTTGACCCATGAGCGGGGCCCACCTGTTGCATATTTTGAGGCCTAAGTGCAAGGCCCACCTGTTATATATTTGAGGCCCGTGTGATGAGGCCTATTGTAATGTATCAGGGCCCATGGGCTGAGGCCCATTGTGATATATTTTCGGCCCATTGTGATGCATTTGGAGCTCATAGGTAGAGGCCCATTGTGAGTTATTTGGGGCCCATGGGTTAAGGCCCATTGTGATGTATTAGGGCCCATGGGTTGAGGCCCATTGTGATGTATTTGGGGCCCATGGGTTAAGGCCCATTGTGATGTATTCAAGGCCCGTTATTGAGGCCCACCTTGATGTGTATGAGGCCCGTTATTGAGGCCCACTGTGATGTGTATGAGGCCCGTTGTTGAGGCCTACCTTGACATATATGAGGACCATATGATGAGGATCATTTGATGTATTTGAGGCCATGGGTCGAGGCCCAATGGGATGTATACAGGGTCTATTGTATTGATTCCACCATGGGTTATATAATGACATTTATGGCGGGCCATGCCTTAGGAGAAATGTTGGTTTAACGTCTACATTGTAAGAATAATGTTGGTTAAATATCCGCATTATAACTCTCCCTAGGGCCCATTGATAGGCCCAATACTTGTGTGTAGGCCATTAAGGCTCATTAATAGGCCCAATACTTGTTGTGTGTAGGCCATTAAGGCCCATCTTCGCTGTGAGGATAGTTCATCACCATATAAAAATCTTAGTATAACTCCATGATTCATGCCCATACACATCATATGTATGCCTGATATGAGGAATGTTTAATCATAGCATATGCCATTGGGTAGACCATTTACGGGACTCCTTATGAGACGGAGTGCCCACATTATCGCGCAGTACGTGCAGGATTGCTGCATGACTGAATAGTGTGACTCATGCATCTCACATATATGTGACTTGATCATTATATGCCCTAGCGACATCAGGGTCGTGGCCTCCATAGGCACATCGTGGATGGCTAAATGGGACACCGAAATACTTGGTTCTAGCACTGTGGGCACTTAGGATGTTCTTAGGTGAAAATCCCAGAATCTCTTAGGCCAGGAGGTGCCCCAACGTCTAGACTAAGTGGAACATGAGCACCCGAGTGCCGAATACCAGTAGGCCGCGTCTCCCATTGTGTCGTGGTCGGTTGGGAGGGGGTGTGGCCTTATCCGCTCGAGTGAGGGGAATATAAGCTAGGCTGAGTATGACCAGCTTGTAAATGGATCTGTTATCGACGAGCCGAGTAGGTATTGACAGACTGCTGGCTAAGCGGATAGTGAGGTCTCTTCCACTCGCTGGGCTGTGTGGCTAGGGAAGCGGCAGTCGGTGTGGAGTGTAATAAACACCGGTGATTTCCCTAGAGAGCAACTGTACTGATATGTGGACTTATTGAGTAGCAATTGCATATCCATTCCTTTATTCATTCACTATCCACTCGGGCTGGTGGTGCGTAACTATTTATTACGTGTACCATCACATGGCCAGAATTTCGATTGGGCGCGTGACTAACTTAAGATCAGGAGTTTACCACATTGAGTCTGACTATCGAAATTTAGGTATGGGACTGGTTTGGATAAAAGTCCCTTGTGGTGGACCCCATAGCCTGCGATACTACGTACTACAATCCTGACTTCACATTTCAGCATGGTCATTTCATTCGCACCGCTTATTTTATTACATCTGCAGTACTTAACATTTTGAGTTACTATGTTTTTGCACTTATATGGCCTAGACGGGTTTAGCAGGATTTGCATATTGCATTGCATCATCAACATCTGATATTTGGCTTCCACATTTGCATAGCCGATCCGCATTGCGGATTCTGTTATTGTATGATTCATGGACCTACCAGTATATTTCCGCTTACTCTAATATCGCATGATTCCTGATCTTGTCAGTATTTCTGCTTATTCCGATGATGTATGACTTATGGGCTTTATTGTATACTTAGCACTTAACTTACACACACTTTCACCACCCTCTAAGCTTTCTATAAGCTTATGCACGATAGATGCATGCAGGTGGTGTTAGGTTGCAACATCGTTGAGCTTGGAGCATGCAGCTGTCTTCTGGAGTTTTGATATATGTATTTCCCTTCCAGCATTGTATTCAATTGATTATATTAATGGATATGTGATGATGATGTTGCCTTTGTGAATTAGGTATACTTGTGGTTATGCTCTATTACAAAAAAAAAAATAAAAAAATTCATACTGAAAATCCTCCTTGTAGGATCCCAGGATCGGAATCTGGCATATGAGTGCCGGAATTCGAGAATGGGGCACTACGGAGGCTGTCGGTGCCGGATTCGGCGATTGAGAATTTTGTGAGCTCGGTTTTCGAGTTTGGGGCGTGACAACATGTGATGTGAAAGTTTTTAAGTAACTTAAAAGGTCTCTTGGTGATCTAGATTGTGCTGTAGCCTATTCAAAATAATAATAATAATAATAATAATAAGAAGGCCCTTTTATCACCGAAACTCTAAAAAATTGCCACCTCTCTACCAAAGGAAACCACTTTTTACAACATTTCTCATACTACAAACCACTCCCTTCTCAATGAACATCACATTGCTAGTTCTCCATTTGATTGCACATCAAACTTGGTTCCATTGTGATACTCAAATGACTTCATTGTTAAATTAATTGATTACGAGTTACTATATTTGTACTATTTGAAGGAAAATTTTCCAATCTATCTATTCTTAATTTGGAAAGGGTTGAGGAAACTTTTTCGAGTTTTTATTTTTTTGGCACCGAATGGCAATTGTACCGTGCAATTTTTTTTTTTAAAGACACTGGCTATTCCACCTTTTTTTGAAGCGAGACTACTTCCTATGGATATATACAATCACCCACAACCACATGTATCAAGTAATGCCAAGGAGGATAATTGAACCCACACCTGTGGGGAGCAAACTTACGCTGGCGTTGAATGGCATGATTTATAATTGATAATTCTTATGAGGGACATGAGCCTCTCTAGCCATGTGATCAATGGTGGTATCAACCTACTTTTTCCATGTTGCTGGGTCCACCAAATGACCAATGCTGTTCATCAGGTGTCGTGCCTCCGTACTCCCTTGACAAGAAGGTGCCACCTAACTTGTTTTTAGTAGGCTTCACGGTCGCTGCCAGATCAAAAGGTTTCTTTTCTTGAATTTATTTTTTATTTTTATTTTTGTTATAGTTGTTGGAGGGTTAACCCACGGTCGTACCAAGAGAGGCTAGGCAACTAATCTAACCTGCCTCATGACTTGGTTTTTTATTAGGTGATCTTTGTCATGGGAATGTCCATTGACCATTGAGTTCCTCCGGGTGGGGGGTGTAGTTTGGCAATCCATCCTTGTTGGTCTTACGGATCCCATGGTGGATGAACACAGTGACAAATCTTCAGGAATTTCCATCCTTGGGAAATTCCCAAGATACTTTCAAATTATGTGTTTTTTCATGTATATTGTTGGGAAATTCTTGCTAAAATAAAAACTTAAATGTTTATTATAAATGACTAAGTAATCTGAAAATTTTAAATGCATAGTCATATAACAAATTTAAAATAATTTGCATTGAGAATTTTAAGGCGATCCGAATTCAAACACAAGACATTCCTCTCTAATACCATGTCAAACAACTAATTGCTCTAAAAAGTCCAGCCGTTAGAGAATGGTATGTCAATGTATATTAAGGGACCGATTTCTCAACGTGAAGAGAATGGTATGTCAAAAAAGGAATATTAGGATCATTAACGTGAGGAGGTCCTTTTTTTCTTTCTTTCCCCTGTTTTAGGCATTTCAATTGCAAGCCCAAGTCAACATTCAGTCCGTTGATTTTTTGGATTGGCCCATCGTGGTAAGGCCCACCGTGGTGCCATTTCATCGGTTTGGATCATTAAAATGACGCCGTTAAATTGCTTTATAACAACACTGTTATTGAATGTGGACCTTTGATCTTTGTTCCTTCATAGTGTGCGGCTCACCATGGCGCACACCAATTGAACAACTAAGATTAGAAGTTGCTGAATGAGATGGGCTTGGGCTGGACATATTCATCTTAGGCCGGCCTATCAATCGCCTCACTGGGCTCAGGGCTAGATTTTACTGGGAGCGGATTTGGTGTGGCCATTGCCATGGGGGCGTACCTTGATGTATGTATCCTATATCCGTGCCGTCCATCTGTTTGGACAGATCATTTTAGGGCATGAGCCCAAAAATGAAGCATATCCAATTCTCAGGTGCACCATGTCATAAAAAAAATTGATGATTGATAATTAACGAGCCATATAAGTTTTGGGTCAAGCTGATATTTGTTTTTTCACTTCACCAATATTTATGTGACCTTCTCAACAGGTTGGATGGCAAATAAACATTACTAAACATTAGGGCGAGCCCTAGGAAGTTTTTAATGACAGGGCGTTCCATTGCCAATGCACCTGAGATTAAGATCTTCTTTATTTGTGGGTTCATGCCTTCAAATGATTCGAAAAAACTGATGGACAGCATGGATATAAAGTACATACATTAAGCGGGCCCACAGTAATGGCTGCCCTGTCTTGGGCTACCCCTGGCAAGTTTTCGATGGTAGGGCCAGTCCACCTGAGATTAGAATCTTCTTTATTTTTGGGTTCATGCCTTAAAATGATTAGTCAAAAAGCAAGAAAGAAAGATGTACATGGATATAAAGTAGATACATTAAGGGGGCCCACAGTAAGGGCGACCCAGGCCGTGCCTAAATCACTCCTGATTTTACTTTGAATATCTACCATTAAAAATTTCTTAGGGGTCACCGTAATGTTTATTTGCCGTCCAACTTGTTGATAAGGTCACAAAAGACCTAAATGAAAGGACCACACAAATATCAGCTTGATCTAAAACTTTTGTGGCCCACAAAATTTTTTTATTGGTCAATTAGAACTGTTTTTCTGTTGTATTGTTTATTGAAGATTTGGATCTGCTTTATTTTTTTGAGCAATGCTCTAAAATAATCTGTCAAAATGAATGGACAGTAAAGATGTAAGGCAGATACATCACAGTGGGCCCACAGTCAAGGATCCCCCGAAGCCATGTCCCTTAGAGTGAGGGCACACCTCTTTTACTACCACTTAAGTAGCCCTTAGAATTTGGGGGCATCTAGGTGACGTAGACAGTTCAATTATCGAGTATTGTAATGTTATGCTGGAAAATATTAAAGAGCAAGTGACTATGGTTAATAGATTTGAGTCAGCTGTAGGTTGGAATGATGGGGGTCAGTGTCTGATGACAATAGATGTTCCATAATAATCATACTACAAACAACTTAAAAAAAAAAAAAAAACACATGCACACACACTCCACACACTCACTCCATAGTAGAGTTGGGCATATCTAACCCGATCCGACCCGTTCCGAACCGAACCAATGGCCTGGATCGGTGCAGATCGGGTCGGGTCATTTAGATCCGATATTTTTTCGGATCGATATCAGGTTGTGGTCAATCCGGACCGATCCGATCCGAATGCCCAATCCAAATGGATCCGGACTGACCCTATCCAACTCGATCTGGGGTGGTTCTTATCAGTAATTCTACTTTTTCCAGTGGTATGGTCCATTTAGAGCTTTGGATATGCATCAATTTTGGGTTCAACCACTGAAATGATTTGGAAAAACGAATGGACGGCGTGGATAAACCACATGCATTCACGGTGGGCCCCAACAGAGTTTACTTAGTATAATAAGAAGAGGTCCGCTAGAGTACCATACACAGCTATATAGCTGCTGTAGGATAGGATAGCTGATGTAGGCTATAGGTTATAGCTAGAGGTGCGTGTCATGCGAAGATGAGCACTGACGCTCCCTCGAGCTCCGAGTTGTACGAACGATTCAAAGGAGATCAAAGTTATATGGGCCCCATAGTGATGTATTTATTATATCTACACCGTTCATCTATTTTTAGAGATCATTTTAGAACATTATCCAAAAAATGAATCATATCCAAAGATCATGTGGACCACTCCACAAATAGCAGCGGAGATAATGACTTTCACTGCTAGACAATTCGTAGGGCCCACCATAACGTTTATTTTCCATCCAATCTGTTCATAAGGTCGCAAAGACCCGAATTAAGAGGCAAAACAAATTTCAAATTGATCCAAAACTTCTGTGAGGCTGTGACCCCAAAAAGGCTTTCAATGGTAGACGTTCAATTCCCACTGTTTTTTTCAGTGTGGTCCACCTGATAGTTAAATCTACCTTATTTTTTGTCTTAAGTCTTAAAACGAGTTCGCCAAATGGATGGACGGTTTGGATATAACACATGTCCCATGATCAGACCCACAGAACTTGCTAACATAAACGCAGCAATGCAGGCACTTTCGTGCACGGCACGCTGCATGTCATGTACAACATGTCAACGCAGCTGCCTGAAGCGCCTCAAGCTCCGAGTTGTACGAATGGCTCAAATGGGAACAGAGTGGTCGGTGGTCTGTGGGCCCCAAAATGATGTAATGTGTTTCATCCATGCCGTCCATCTATTTTTCCAGGTCATTTTATGGTGTGAGACAAAAAAATGAGGTTTATCCAAATCTCAAGTGGAACACATTACAGGAAACAGTGTTGGATGAGCGTTGACCATCAAAAAACTTTTGGGTGCCATAAAAGTTTTGGATCAATTTATTCTTTATTTTTTCTATTCATTTGTATGTTTATGACCTAATCAACAGATTGAAATTCAAATAAACAGTACATTGGGCCTCATGAGGATTTTAATTGTGGATATCCAATGACTATTGTTTTCCTGTGGTGTGGTCCACCTGAGATTTATATCCCTCTCATATTTTGGGTCAAGTGCTAAAATGATCTTTAAAAATGGATGAATGGAATGGATTAAAAACACACATCATGGTGGGTCCCACAGAGCACCGACCACCAGCCACCGGGCGGGTGGCAGGGGGAGTAGCCAATCCGTTTTCGCTCAAATGAGATTAACATCACATGGGCCCCACAATGAAGTATTTATTATATTAATTTTTCGTGATCATTTTAGAGCATTTGGAAGAAAAAAAAAAGAATCATATTTAAAGCTCGAATGGACCACACCGAAAATAGCAGAGAAGATAATGATTTTCACCGTTAAAAAAGTCTATCCGAATCGTACCCAACCCGATCCGACTCAGTTTCCTTGACCGAGTCAGACTCAGTTCGGGTCAGGCCAACCGTATGTCGGATCGGTTTGAGTCCTGTGTCTCGGACTCGGTCTCGGATCGGATCGTGTTCGGATCAGCCCAACTACATTTCAGACCGAATCGAGTTGGACCGAATCCGATCCGACTCGGTCCGATGCCCAGCTCTACTCCGTAATGGGATTTCACCACCTATGGATACTCGAACCCTTGATCGGGAGTTGAAACTCCTGAGAGTCTACCACCCGAACAAGAGTAAGGATCCATACTACGAACAACTTAGTTATTAATCTAAACCATCCATTATTGGCATCTCACCATTGATTTCTTATTATTATAAAAATGGCTTTTGTTGGATATTGTAGCCACCCATTTAATACTTTGAGAAGTAGACAGCTTGTCATGTTACAAATGGCTAAATTACTGATCTTAATCGTCCATCACGAGTCGCACCATTGATTGTCGATCACACTTTTGAAAGTGGACAACTCATGTTACAAATGGCCAAATCACTGATCTGGACCGTCCATCATGTAGTCCCAACCTCAACTTCCCATCGTTGTGAAAAAATCATCTTTGTCGGATGATCATAGCCATCAATTTATGATCATAACCGTGCATAACGAGTTACACCATTGAAGTTTAGAGACCTTGATCACCCATATTGGTCATGCTACAAATTATTTGACCACTGATCTAGACCATTCATCATGTAGTCCCAACCTCAACTTCCCGTCACTATGAAAAATTCATCTTTGTCGGATGATCATAGCCGTCAATTTATGGTCAAGGAAATAGATGATCCATATTGATCACACCAAAGATGATCTGATCAATGATGTAGACCATCCATCATGTGGGTTCCACACTTGATTGTTCATCCATGTGAAAGGATCAATTTTCCCTGCGATTCTAACTGTCCGTTCAATAGTCAGGAGAATGGACAGTCCACATCGATCATACTATGAATGGTCTGATCATTGATCTAGACCACCAATCTTGTGAGTCACATGCTTGATTCTCAATCTTCTAAACAAATAACTTATGTCGATGAGCCTAACATTTTGTTCAGTGTCTATTGAAATACATGGTCCATGTTGGTCACCCAAACGATGCCATCTTTAATATAAACCCTTCATTTGTGTGTCATTTTTTATTGCACATCCCTTTCATCAGATCACTTTGGTCAAATGATCTTATATTTCTCTTATTATTTTTCCTCACTTCACATCTTTCTCTTATTATTTTTCCTCAGTTCACATCCCTCTTCGGATAAAGTAATTGCTAGTAAAATACGAAAATCCTAATCTCATCAATTTGGGTCCCACTTATCTTTACTCTTTAACCTTTTATTGTCAATCATTATTATCATCGTCAATTTAAAGGCCATCGTTTAGATGGCTGGGATCAGCTAATTTAGTGCATCTTGAATCAATTCACATCCACAATGCCCTACCAGATGGACATGGTTAGAAATAACCTTGCCTCGTATGGTGTAGAAGTATGGAACTAGCACATTCATGTCTTCTAGTCCGTTCTATGGCATAGTCTCCCTTAATTTGGTCAATATGAGTCAATGCTAACTATAGTGATTGCCCCATTTTCATCCCATATTTAATTTGTTGGGTGTTGGGTTGTGCCCTCAATCAATGGACCTGTTCTGTGCACTTTCCATGAGCCTATATGCTCTTTTGTTCTTTTCTTTTCTTCTCTTTTCTTGAAAAAATGGGCATGCCCAACATCAACTGGTCAAGGAAAAGTTAAAACCAATAGATGCGGCCTAGGCTTGAGCCTTCTCCATTTAGCAAGGGCATGTAGTATATGTAAGTGGAAGTACCATAAATTTTGTCAATTTAAAATTTTCAATAATAAAAGTATCCCGAATGTATAATCATGACTGTCCTCTTCACTACACTAATGCGAACGAAAGCTTACTAGAAATGTTGATTCTTAACCACATGACGGGAAAAAACACTATTCATTTATTAGAGATGTTGATTCCCAACCACATGAGAAAAGAGAACGCTATATACGCCATGAGATTTGTAGATTAAGTGTTTTAGGGTTTTTAATAGGGAAATGATTTATCTAGAGATAAGGCTTTAGAGGACAAAAAAGAGCGTCTCAAATAAAACTCCTACACTCATATTTATATACCTCCGTTACGAAGAAATTTTAGGTACAAACTCCAATATCTCTCATGCAATAGTGGTAATAAGGTGTGCCGAATTACAATGCTCTCCCTAATAAGAAAATATGATCTACACCCTCCAATCAACTAAGTATAGTTTGAGGCCTTTGATGCCATAATCCTCTCTACCATATGACATCTCACCAGATTTATAAGTGGACAAAAAACTACTCATCTCAATCTCCAACCACTTGTCATGGATCGTTAATTTGATCATAGTCAATCGGGTACATTGACTCCATGTGTACGCAAGTATAAATCAAAATACTCTAAAAGTGACACACGCTATTTAATTACTTTTAAGATTGAATGGATTTTATTTTTGCAAACATAATCAATAAAAAGTTCATTAAAGATATTAATATAATAAATATATACATATATTTTTTTTTTTTTCTAAAAACGCTTTGCAACAAAATCCAATCATCCATTCGATCCAATGCCTTATATAAGACTCGTGTACATCATATTCAATCATCATCTAACCCATATTCATGATTTAATCTTAATTCGAACGCTTTCCTAGTGTGCTTTTAACCCAATCTAATTTGTATAAATGGCCTTAATGATGTACACCAAAGTGGTATTATCTCATCATGACCTTTCCACGTGTTGTAGAGCAATAACAACACAAGAGTCACCTATGGAACTAGAATACTTGCACAATATTTTTACTAGAATCGATTTGTCACTTGCAAGTAATTTGTCTCGCAACACTGTATGACTCAATTCACGTATCGTGAATGATCAAGCGTTCGTTGTCAGGCGATCATAACGTGAGATCCATCAGATCAACCAATGATTTATCTCTAATGTAGTACATAAGCTTACACAATCTAACTATGTATGGAGCTATCTTCATTAAACTCTATGAAATCTCATAAATTATGGTGGATGTCATGCTCCAAAATTTGTAACTTAAGTACAGTGACCCTGATCCCAAGTTTCAGGGTGTGAACTAATTTTTCATGCATCATTCTTCACTTCCACATTCAACACACCGCATTCACATTCAATACATCACATTCACAATTCAACACATTGCATGTTCAAACCAAACTAACTACTAAATCTTCTAACATAAAATATCAAACTTAAATTTTAATTATAAATTTCGAATGTAAACTCTATTTTAATACTATCATAACCAATTCTTACTTAAAAATCTCTCCACTAGTCATAATATACTTATTCAAAAGAAAATTAAAAGAAAACTAAACTAAAGAAGTCTCCTTGGTAGAAACAGTCATCTAAGGCTTCTTCCGCTTCCTCATCCTCCCGAAAACCTGTAAGAGTTATCATAATTGGTGGGCTAAAAGCTCTGTGAGATTATATTCACTACAATTGAATTCCAATATATTCACAACATAAACTATTCAACAATTTATAGAACTGGATGAGTGTGGACGCTGAGATCTTGGGCTGGAATCGACTCGAGGTAGCTTTTCCACAGGTTGCCTTTTCCAAGGGCTCTGCGTTGTGATTGATTGATTATGTTTGACCAGAGTCGTCTTTAATCAATTTCTTCGTCTCTATAGTCGGTTAAGCTACATATAAACGTTAGGGTAGGGACTCGAAGAGCTCTTGCCCTAAAATGACTCTTTGGTTCTACAATTAAATATTCTGAGTAAGGGACTGCAGTTACAGAAAAAGGTGTTAGGCACCTGCTTTGCCCGTACAAATGTACAATCTCTACTTCACAGAATCTGATTGTTCTTAGGGTTAGGATTCAGTTCTCGTATATGAGTATGTGTAGTGCTTGTGACAAAATATGAAGTAATTGGTAGGTTTTCAGTGTCATGCCCCAAACTCGGTAACCGGACTCACAAGGAACCCGATGGCCGGTTCTGGCCGCAACAACCTCCGTAGTACTCCATTCTCGGCTCCTGAGACAGGTTCCGATCCTGGGATCCTACAAGGAAGATTTTCAAAACAGTATAATCATTCCAGTACGAGTATAGCCAAGATTACAGCAAATACATCTGAGAATAATAAGGGGCACACATCACAAAATCTACTAAGAATTTGAACTTTTACAAGCTTACATCAGGTTTAAAAGGTCATACATAAGGAAATAGGAAAAGAGGGAGAAGTCAACAACACTGGAGTCCACAAGCTCAACTCTACTCCATGCTCCGCTGCTACGACGCCTGCCTAGAGTCTCCTGCACGCATCAATCGTGCATAAACTTATAGAAGCTTAGAGGGTGGTGTAAGTGTGTGACAAAGGTGCACAGAAGAATAACAGGAGGTACAAGGAAAGAAACATGCTCAATGAGAATACCACTAGTCTTACCAAGACTTATCATGAATACGATGTAATGAGTACTGGACGCAATACCAAGGCAATGCATGAAAGGGCTTACACAGCCAATGCTAATGCGATGTAAGTAATGCCAGTGCTCATATCCAAACCACATATCAAGTACATTTCTAATCATAAGGAAATCACCGGGGTCCATTACACTATTGAATGACTGCCGGTCTACAGACCCCGCACAATCAAACGTGCATAAGAGACCTCACTACCCGCCTGTAGACAACCAATCACCAACAAGGCCTAAAGGTAGCGGATCCATTTACGAGCTGGTCAGACTCAGCCTAGCAATGCCTCCTCACACCAGGAAGGTAAGGCCACACCCCTATGCAACCGACTACATGATAGTGGGAGTCGTGGCCTAACGGTTTAAGGCCCTCGTGCGCTCATAGTTTCCACTCGGTCACGACGTTGGAGCAGATCCTTGGTACCATGGAAGTTTTGGAATTCCACCCATAGGCATCCTATGCACCCGGTATGCTCAAGTAATATTTCCAGTGTACGACCATCCACGAATAGCCCTGTGGAAGCGAGGCCCTGATGAAGCAAGGGCGGTATCATCATGAAATACTATGTCAATGCATGAGTCACACACACAGATCATGCCTGCAGGCACACAATGTGCATAAGGGGAGAAACTTCATCCCTCAATGACCACCACACAATGCAATCACTTCATACAGATGATACATATGGGTCACAAGAATGTAAGTGTGCTTCCTGTGGAATATGTAATCCTTCGTCCTAAGGAGGGGCAAGGTCTAAGCACATAGACAAGCGTCCTAAGGAGAAAGAAAATCCTCTAGTGGGGGCCCAATACTTTAGGATGACCCACAAGCTAAGAGAGAGTCATGATCTTAAAAAGGAACGGTCCTAACCAGGCCTAAGGTGGACCTTCAACCACCTATAAGGGCCTCTATAGGCCTACCTTAGGTTCACTAAGGAGGACATCCAACCTCAACTGGGTCCAAAAGGTAGCCCACTATGCATATAATGTAAGGTCTAAGGCCTAAGTAATGTATGGTCTAATGGGCCATACTCCAAGCCCAATCTCATAGACCATGTAGTGGGCCCTCAAGTGAGGTTTGAGCCCAACCATAATGGTCATAAACTCATATATTGTGGTGGGCTTCATGGATTGCCCATTAGTTCATTTACATGGGCAATTCTCACATTTAACACAAGTGAGTCGGGCCTCACTTTTTAGCCCAAGTATAAGGTCAATTTTAATGCGCGGCCAAGGGCCCAACTTCTTGCATATTCTTACCCCTAAGCCCATCACAATAGATGAGAGAGTATAGGCCCAAGATAAATGGGCCTATCCAAAAGGACTTGGTCCACAAGGCCTAATTACCAACACAAAAGGGTGGCCATGCATATATATAATATCACATAATGGGCCTTGAGGAAATAGCCCAAAAACAAAAGTCATTCAATTCATGCTTTATGGTGGACTTAGAGGGTAGCCCATAAACCCAAGAATACACATGGGCAGGGCCTAAATTGACAGTGTGGACCTTGCCATATCAGCCCAAAGACTTAGCAAGACCCACCACAATATGCATCAATGTGGGCCTTGCAAGTCAGCCCATAATTGAGTACTTCATGAGGGCATCAATGCCCATAATACATGATCAGCTTATAGACAGCCCATTGGGCTCACAATTCAATAAGGTCAGCCCTTGCACAATGTTGGGCTCAAGGAAGAGGTTTACAGTCCATTGGACCTATAAAACTACTTAAAAATCTGATTAAGGTTAGCTTACAATATCACCACAAAGGTGGGCCTTAAGGGGCACTAATTAAGCCCAAAAATGTCTAAGGAAAGAAGGCAAGAGTGTGTGTAACACTCCCTTAAATCTGGTGGGCCACAACAACTCCAAAATAATCAACCATGCAGCAAATTTTGGGCCCCTTGCTGGAATTCCGGCCCACCCATTTCCTGGGCCTGCTGGAGTCCAGAAATTTATTTAATCTAGATGGGTTACTGACCCATGATGACCCACACATATCACAGCGGGCCCTACCAGATAAGAAGGAGAATATATAACACTTACTTCAATTGGGCCATGCCGTTGGAATGCAGACCCAGCAACCCAAGGTAGGGGCGTCCCATGGTGGTTAGTCCTACGGGCCTGGGTATTTGGCCCAAAACTAATACAAATTGCAGGCCACACCACGGTCGGTACAGGGGCCCAATGGCCTTAAAAATTTGTAGGGTAGTCCTTATGTGGGTGTACCATACCTCTACAAAATTTCATGATTTTTTGATAACTAAAAGTATTTTAATTAATTTATAGAAATCAGTCTGTCCAGAAAATCGGACTGACCTGGACGTCGCAATGTGGTGGGCCAGTCCGGCCCTTGTCACGGTGTTCACAGGGGTCCATTGGACCTAAAATTTGGTATGTGGGTCCTACCATGCGTGAGTCACCTCTCTGTAAATTTTGATAATTTTGGAACACTCAAAAGTATTTTAGTAAATTTCGGAATTCCAACCTGTCCAAGGTGGAATGTTGCTGGAAATATAGTTGTCCACTATCCTGAATTTGGGTCATCCAAATGGGTGGGTTTCGGGCCTCCAAAATTCTTGAAATTTGGGCCCAAGGTCCCTCATCAAGCTTAAAATAAGGTGGGACCTAAAAATATGGCCCACCTTCTGAGAAAATATTTTTAAAATTTTATTTTTATGGAACTATGCTGATGGACTGCACAACAGAAATTTTTAGCAGTCCACTATGTTGGCCCACCCTTTTGGATGCCCAAATGAGGTCCATTGGCCCTAAAAGTTTGCAGGTAGGTCCTACCATGGGTAGGACACCTCTCTGAAAAAGTTTAGAATTTTTGAAGTAGTATAAGTATTTTATTTAATTCATACAAATTATGGTCAGCAATGAATATCTAGAAAATCTGCTGGTGCAGAAAATACTGTTGTCCCATGTTTGGCACCATATGGGGTGGGCCAATACTTGCCCAAATTTCTGAAAAATTAGTGGGTTTGATGGTATCACATATGGACAGTAAGTGGGGTCCACTGGAGTGGTCTACTTACTCCCAAATTAAGATGGAAAATGAGCATTTCTAACATGCAATGTTGCTGGACTGTCCAGAAATTTCTGGACAGTCAGCCTACTTTGACCCATCCCATAGGCCTCAAACATGGGGGAAATGATGTGGGACATAATCCACATCAAAGTAGGGTCCACACTCTAAAAAACCCCTAAAGAAATTTGGGAGAAAAAGACATACAAACAGTCCCAAACAATTATTCAAAATCATACTATAGATGGGCCTGAAATCTGGACAGCAACATATGCTGTCCATATTTCGGTCCATAGAAATTATCCAAAGGGTTTTGTACCCTAATCCATCAAGTGTGGTCCACCTAGATGGGTCATCAAGATTTCAGATCCATCGGCACACCAAAAACTCCAAGAAAATCCATGTTTGGAGACCACCCAACCCATGCATGTCATGGTGGGCCTGGACGTCCAGCAAGGTGGGTCTGGACGTCCCATTTTTTGATGGAACTGAGATGTTGCAGACCACATCAGTGGGCCACAAATTTCCAGCAACAAAATGAAGAGAAAGGAAGAAGGATCACGGCCATGGTGGAAGGTTCCGGCACTCTAAACCTTTCACCTTCAATCCACACCATCTACTATATTGGTGGCTTACATGCATGCCATTTATTATTAAAAAGAGGTGCTGAGGTAGGGATATCATCCCTACCATGAATGCAAAGGTCTAAATGACTTATAAAAGGTTAGATCTAAGAAAAATGCCTCATGGTGGGTCCATGAGTCCATGGAGAATGACCCACCATGGAAGAAGATATGCATGCTCTACGCCCATGGCCTTGAATCTAGAAGTCATGTAGGAGCTCCACCATGGATTAGTGGGTCCTCCATGCTTTCATTCATGTAGAAAAAGGAAGACAAGAAGAAGAAAGGGAGGAGAGTCTTCATGGAGCACCCACCTCCAATGGACAAGCTCCAACTCCAAGTGCTAGCTTCTATGCTTCAAGGGAGATGTTTTAGTGGTGTAGATGAGGGTTTGAGGGTAGGATTGAGGGGAAGATAGGAGAAAGAGTTGCTGGAAATGAAGGAAGGTGGGGATGTCTCCACCATGGAAGGAGAGAAATGAGAGAATGAGAAGGAGAGAGAAGGGAGAGAGAGGGGTATAGCAAAGTAATCATTTTTTTCTTGGCTAGGGAAGAAGGTTGTAATCATAGCACAAGGGGGGAAGAACCCAAGGCTAATGATGGGTTTCTAGAGAAGGTAGCCTACTACCTAGGCTAGGGGTAGGTATAATGAGTGCTAGGGTAGGGTAGGTAGGTTGTCTAGATAAGGGAGCTAGGTGGGACCCATTCTTGGAAAATGTGCACATGGGTAAAGTGGGCCCCATATCATGATTAAGAGTCCAAAATGGTGCATGCACAACTTTTGATGGACATGTCAGATTTATGCACGAGACGCAGCGACGATGCAGTCGCAATGGCATAGGTCTCGGGTTAATCCGAGTCGGGTCTACGTGACCGAACTTAAGGATGACCGCAAACACTATCCGAGGGTTGCGGGTCACCGGTATATGACCAGTAAGACCGCGGGACCAAAATAATCGAGATGCATACTCACACACACGCATGCACATATGCGAACTCGGGTCGGATCTCACATTCAGTTAGATAGGGTCCGATTAAATCGGCAAGCCTCAGAGCATACTTCTGAACTAATTTGGTGCAAAGTGTGTTGAATGATGAGATGAATGTTGTTTTATGCAGATCCTATGGGTAGATGAAGCTTGACTAAAAATAGTTGGGTGGACGGTAGTGTCACAAAGATCATATAGATTGGCTTGGATTGAACTTGGGTTGGCTCAAGAGGCTAGTGTTAGGGCTGGACCTAGGCTAAGCTCTCTTCCTTACTCTCACTCTCTTTGGTGGGGATGGCTAAGGGGTTTAGGATGGTTCTGGATTAGTAAGGAATGCTCCTGAAATGTGAAGGGAATAGGGTATTTATAGCCATTCAGCTTGGTTTTCTGGTAATTCCGACAAAGCTTGATGTTAAAAAGGGCTTGGATGGTTGATATTTAAGATTGCCATATGGCAAAATCTCGTGTATTGGTTTGGATGGCATAATATATAATTTCGGCTCAAGTGAGGGGTATCAGAGTAATATCAAAGTTTTACACATACACAAAATAGGTATAGATTACAGCTACACACGAGTGAGCAGCTGATCAAAGTACGGCCAGTTCCACGTGGTGAGCAGTACCCTAGGTGTCACTTGTCTTTCATTTTTGCTTTAGCTTCAGAGTGAGGCTCCTCCTGTATATGTGGACAGCTTTGCTCCTTCGAAGCTGCTTTGTTGTCTCCTCTTTCCTCCTCTTTGGGCTTTTGAATGGGCTTGGGTCAAAATGAGTTTATGGACTTGACTTGACAAGGTGAGTTGATTGGGTAGGCTATATGGGCTGATCAGGTGAGTTGACTCAATGGGTTGACTCTATAGGTTAGGTTTTTTTAAAAGTTTGGGTTCGAGACCATGTTTAAGGTTTTGTCAGGTTAATGTGACTGAGTTAATTGGGTTTGGTTGGTTTTTAGGGCTAGACGTGGATTAAGGTTTGGATTATGGTTTAGGGTTTAGATTCAGATTTGGTTTACGGTTAATGATATGGATTAGGGTTTCTGTTCAATCAAGCTTATTGGCTCGATGTGCGGTGTCTACAATGAGATATTAACAAAATAATGTAATGGATGAAATTCAAACAAGATATTATGAATGAACCATGATGTCATGATGTTATAAATGCGATAGATGTTCAATTAACTAGATATCCACGAACTCGAATGGATTTCATACTAAAAACATGTCGCAAATTAATCATGCTTACTTAACCAGTCCAATGAGTATAGGAACCTATCACAAATCAATCACGCTCACTTAATCGGTCCAACGAGACGACAAATCAATGATGCACTCCAGTGAGCAAATCAACCATGCATCGTTGATTCAACCAAGCAAATAAACATTACTCGATAAATTATTGGAGCATCGAGATCTTGTGTGGCTCTAACATTAAGAACATGTCGCAAATCATCCATACTCACCTAAACAATCCAATAGGGCAACAAATCAACCATGCATGCCTGTGAACAAATCAACCATGCATCACTGATCTGTTGTCCGTCCAAAAGTAATTCCAAACAAAATAATGGTATGGATTTCATGAAGATAAAAGCGATTCTGAAGCACTTGTGGTGCAATCAATAGTTCAAATTCAAGCACGTCATGATCATGATGTATGCAATGTCTATGAATAGACAATTCAACAATTTATCATTAAATTAACAAGAATTTAAATGGAGAATTAATGAAAAAATACAAAGAGAGACAAATGTTCAACATTCAAGTTATTTAATAAATGGACTATTCCAAGTGAAAATAAATAATGTAAGGAACGTATCTAGTTCTATAAAAATCAAGTAAAGATAGTCAATGAAAACCCTTAAGTCAATAAAGATGAAAATAGTGCTTTTCCAAAAGTAAAATGGCTAGACTTAGAGCAAAATGTAGGTGTGAATAATAAAAATTTATTACAAGAGTTGAGAATTAGAACATTAAAGATCTCTTACCCAATATCTTATTTCACATAAGTGGATGTCAGAAACTAAAAAGTAAGAAGAAATTTTGAGAACGAACCTTAATCAAGTAATAAATCAAGTCAGGAATTTAGTGTGTAGAACTAAGTGGAAGGGGTTCAATGCAGAGAATCACTAACCTTTTGAAGCACCAACCCAAACTTGACTGAATCAACCTGAATTGATTAGACTCATATGACTCGGTGATTTGACTCAGCTCTCTCTCTCTCTCTCTCTCTCTCTCTCTCTCTCTCTCTCTCTCCCTCTCTCTCTTCCTCTTATTTGCCTTCTTCTGTTCCCTCCTTCCCCTCATCTCTTTCTCTTTCTCTCTTCTCGTTAATCCACGTCCAATAATGGATACTGGACTTTAACCCCAACTCGACTTGACTCGGTGGGGTTAGTGAGTCAATGACTCAGTTTTCTCTCCCCCCCTCTCTCTTTCTTGTTTATTCTCTTGTTGTACTCTCTCTCACCAACATGAGGTTTTATAACCTCTCTCTTAGGTTTTCTGAATGTTCTAAAAATTAGAGTTGTAGATGAAGTTGTTGATCTATTTGTGTAAACAAATTTCTGGCATTCTCTCCTGATGCTGATTTCATTTGTTGGCTGATTACACACATTACATTGATCCTGGCTAGGTTATCAGGGATCTTGCAGTGATAAGATGAACTTCACAACAGACAACATGGATTTGAGATTAGGGTTAATATAATGATCAACTGTGGAAGTTTCTTATTAGGAAATGAAGGCGGAGTTAATGGAAAATTTCTCCCTGAGGCATTTTTTGAAATTCCACTTTGCACGGATGGTTTAGATGGATGCTAGGAAAGCTTGTGGGCCCAACTTTTTGAAAATCCGATGACGTTTGACCAGTAGTTCAACGATTTCAATGTTGTAGTTTGTCGACACAAGTTACTGAGAAAAAAAAATGGGATTTCAGTGTTGGAAATCCGACTTCTTTAGTTGGTTCTCTATAGTTGGAAAGTAACAATGCGTCCCACATGGAGATCCTGGGTTTCTAGAGAGTAAACGCGAGAATCATGGAGCTGATTGTCAGTTTTAATCATTGGAGCTTCGAGACAAATTCCTTGAATGAGCGCGACTTACTGGATATAATCGAAAGATTGTTTTGCTCAGATGGACAGTCCAGATCATCCAGAGAAAGCCCACATGGATTGTAGGTTGAACGGTTTTCAAAATAAGAAAATTAAAAAAGAAGAGGTTTCATTGTTGTTGTTTTCATCGATTAGGAGGGAGTTATCTCCAGTTCATACACGTGCATGCACGTGCGCAAAGGTTTAGAGTTCGGGTTTACACATGGAAACAACTTAGGCTTAGTTTTGCATGTTAATTTCGAGTCATAGCCCTAGTGGTACACCAATCATACATCTTGAATTGTCAAATAACTATTCCCAATGGTTGTTCTTTAAATCGGGTGGCTATCAGTTTTGGCTTCAAAACCAACGGTCCTCTCTCATTAAAAACACAACTTTAATGTCTCATGAGATTCTTTAAGGTGCCTAGGTGTAGTTATATAGACAATCACCTTAATCGATTATCGGATTATGGTCTATTATGTTAACATGCGCAACATAGGGTACACATGTATTTACCAAACCCCTTATGGGTTTAATAAAGGTAGAATTCATAGAATTCTTCCTGAATAGGCCGAAGACCTCCAAAACTAGGTCCATACGTGTCCTAATGTGAGAAGTGAATTGGTAAATTCAATAGGAATTGTTTGTAGATCGTAAGGGTAGTTTCTGGCTAATTTTCAGTGGGTCATCTAGTAGATATGATAAGAATTTCATTAGACAATAGATCTTGTGAATCAAATGTTGATATTGAAAGTGTACGGTTCAATTGGGTTAAATAAACATTGGTTAAATTTCCATCACAATCAAACTTTCAGAAATAGATTTTTTTAGGATTAGCGTTGGGGAAGAACATGTATACCGTAGAAAATTTTAGTCGATCAATGGCAAATAAGTAGCCATTGGATTTAGACTTTGACGGTGTAAATTATTCCTTAATGCATCGGGATTAAGATGAAATGTTTAAAATCAAGGATTATCATAAGTAAATGGCTTATAAAGATTTTTTAAATCTATTTCATGATAATGTAAGAGTTCTGAAAATAAATAGTTAAATAGATTGATCTAACACTAAAGAGTATTATCGACTATTGGGTTAATGATTGATCAAGTGAGTTATAAAATATAAGCTTGGGATGTGCAGAAGTATGTACATGCATATGTACACATGAGTAAAATCCTTAGATCATGATTTTGACAGTAGGTTAAGTATATACATAGATGGTGAATAAGATGAACAGATTATAATCTCGTTTTGGGTGAGTTTATGGATGGATACAATGATCTCGTGATCGATTTACTATGATCGGTTGGTTCAAAAGCAAAGTGGACGATTGAATATCTTAATCTAGTGATGAGTAGCTCTTTTAACAGTGGGTTTGATGAACCATCATGTGTAAGAAAATATTTGAGGGTTCTGAAAGTTATCATAAGGTGTGTGTATACGTGTATACATGTGCGCTCATCTCTACATCTTTAAAAAATAAAAAAAAACTAATTGCTAAAATACACACATGGAAGAACACTCGTGTGCGGAAATTTGTAGGTTATTATAATAAAGATACATCTCATGTATGCATGCACTTAATACGTATCATTTATTTTATGTATACCACTATAATGATCTATGACATGCAAAAAGCAGACCTAACAATCAATTGACGAATGTTAGCCATGTCTTATCATGACGCCCACTTTAAATATTTGTTTGTATACATTATTATAGATCAATCACATCCATACATCTGAATGTAAATATTGAAAAATCTCAATATAATCTAAAGGATAAATTTGTACACATGTCAATAATGTCTAATGTTTACATGAAGCCTAACAATAGCGGACTCACTAAACAAGCCATGGGATGAGCCAATTCCTTTTTATATATATATATATATATATATATATATATATATATATATATATATATATATATATATATATATATATATAGGAACGCTTAGCTATGCACCGGTTTGCACGTCATTACGTGCGAACCTTCATATCAACCGTCGGGTCGGGATGAAGGCGCTCTTAGAGCGAGCTTAAAAAAGCGAGTTTCTTTCTCTCGCACGCCTCTTCATCCACTCTCCGAATGATGCGGCGGAAGCCTTTTCACATAAAATTCTTTCACTGGAATGCTAGGTGGGTCCCACCAATGTTAGAGATAAATCCACGTCGTCCATATATTTTTTAAAATAATTTTATGGTATGAACCCAAAACTGAGGTAGATCAAATTCTTAAGTGGGCCACACAGTGTTGATTGAACTCTCACCATCAAAAACTTCCTGGGGCTACCAAAATTTTGGATCAAGCTGATATTTGCTTTTTTTTCCATCATCTAGGTCTATATGACCTAATCTACAGGTTGGATGTCAAATAAATATCACGATGGGCCCTAAAAAATATTTAACGGTGAGAATCATTATCACTGTTGCTTCCTGTGGTGTAGTCCACTTGAGATTTGGATCTACCTCAGTTTTGGGCTAATGCCCTGAAATGATAGGGAAAAATGGATGGACGGGGTAGATTTCTCAAAAACATCATGGTGGGCCCAACCTAGATTTCCAACGAACTTTTCAAATTGCGTGCGTCATTAGGGGACGCGGACTGGATACCGATAGAGGGACGAGGATTTCCTGCAAAAGCCTTTTGCAGGAAGTTCCTACGCTGAGAACTTAAGTGGGCCCACTATCATATTTGTGAGAAATCCTCTCCGTCCATCCGTTTTTTGAGATAATTTTAGGGGATAAGATCAAAATTTATCAGGATAAAAGACTCAAGTGGGCCACAATAAAGGAAAAGGTAGTTAGGGAAATTTCTACCGTTGAAACCTCCCTAAGTTCGACAGTGATGTTTACATGCCATCCATACCGTTAATAACGTCATTTGTACTGGGATGAACTGAAAACACAAATAATAGCATGATTCAAATTTTTTTTAGCCCCACGAATATTTCAATTGTGGACATTCAATTATCATGTTTTCGACCCGCTTGAGAATTGGATAGGCCTCATATCTTAAAATGAACTCAAAAAACGGATGGACAGATAGGATTTCTCAAAAATATGACAGTGGGCCCCACCTAGGTTCCCAGTGCAAGAAGGCTTTTGCAGGAAATCCGCGTCCCCAATAGAGGTTAAGTAGCTGACGCAGATTAGACACTGATAGAGGTTGAGTAGCCAGAGTCGCTATTGAAGTGATGTCACCAAGTTACGTGTGTCCCACATGATGTATGTGTTATATCCCCACCGTCCATACATTTGGAGAGATCATATTAGGATACGGTCTAAAGAACGAGGTAGATCCAAGGCTGGGGTGGACCCCACCATAGAAAACAGTGGTGAGAATGACGCCCACCATTGAAACCTTCAAAAGTTCCACCATAATTTTTATTTGAGATCCAATCTGTTCATGTGTTAACGCAGACATGAAAGAAGGGAAAACACGAATATTAGCTTGATCGAGAACTTTTGTGGCCCTCAGAACTTTTTAATGGTGGACGTTACTCTCCTCACTATTTTCTGTGGTGGGGTCCACTAGATCTTTGAATCTGACTCATTCTTTGGATCATGCCCTAATACGATCTCTCCAAGTTGCTATTATAGCCAAGTTTTTGGTATCAAACACAAGAATATCCCTAATGAAGTGAATGTCACCAAATTTTGTGGCTCACACCATGATGTATGTTTTGTATCTACATCGCCCATCCATTTGGAGAGATCGTATTAGGGCATGATCCAAAGAATGAGTCAGATCCAAAGATCTAGTGAACCCCACCACAGAAAATAGTGGGGAGAGTGACGCCCACCATTAAAAAGTTATGAGGGCTACAAAAGTTCTCGATCAAGCTAATATTTGTGTTTTCCCTTCTTTCATGTCTACATTAACACATGAACAGATTGGATATCAAATAAAAATTATGGTGGACCTTTTGAAGGTTTCAACGGTGGGCGTCACTCTCACCACTATTTTCTATGGTGGGGTCCACCCTAGCCTTGGATCTACCTCGTTCTTTGGACCATATCCTAAAATGATCTCTCCAAATGTATGGACGGTGGGGATACAACACATACATCATGTGGGGCACACAGAACTTGGTGACATCACTCCGGTAGCGACTCTGTCTACTCAACCTCTACCAGTATCCAATCTGCGTAAGCTACTCAGCCTCTGTCGTGACGGATGCAGATTGCGTACTACCCCCGCCCGTCCCTAGCTCCGAACGGGCAAGTCTGTGGGCGGGCCCACCGTGATGTATCTGTACATCAAAACCATCTATCCCTTTTCTTAGATTATTATAAGGCATCAAAACAAAAATGAGGCAGATCCAATGATCAAATGGACCACACCACAGATGACTCTTGCATTTACTGCAGCTGACATTTAATGCTTTGTGAATTTTAATGCAACCAAGCTTATTATTTGGTGTGGTCCACTTGAGTGTTGGATATGCCTCATTTTTGTTTAGATGCCTTATAATAATCTGAGAAAAGGGATCGACAGTTTTGATGTACAAATACATCACGATGGGGCCGCCCACAGACCTGCCGGTTCGAAGCTAGGGACGGGCGTGGGTAGTACGCAATCCACGTCCCTGTCGTGACGCAGATTTCCTGTGAAAACCTTTAGCAGGAAGTCCCTGGGCAAGGATGCTAGGTGGGGCCCACCACCATGTTTTTGGAAAATATATTCCATTCATCCGTTTTGCAAGCTAATTTTAGGATAAGCGACAAAAAATGAGGTGGATCCAAGACTCGACTGGGCCACACGAGAGGAAACAGTAGGGATTCAGTGAGAACCGTTGAAACATTTTTATGACCATAAAAGCTTTTTTAAGGATAAATTTTTTGTATTTTCACTTCATCCCTGTGTTAATGACCTTATAAACGGTTTGGATGGCATATAAACATCAAGGTGGAGCCCAGGAAGGTTTCAACGGTAGGTATTTCTTTCCCCATTTTTCCCTCTCGTGTGGCCCACTTTAGTTTTGGATCTACCTCATTTTTGGTCGATTTTCTTAAAATGAGCTCGACGAATGGACGAACGGAGTATATTTCCCAAAAAATGGTGGTGGGCCCCACTCAGCATCCTTGTGCAGGAACTTCCTGCGAAAGGCTTTCACAGGAAATCAAATCCGCCCTAATGACGCACACAATTTGCAAAGTTCGTTGGAAATCTAGGTGGGGCCCACCATGATGTTTTTGAGAAATCTACCCCGTCCATCCATTTTTTCTTATCATTTCAAGGCATTATCCCAAAACTGAGGCAAATCCAAATCTTAAGTGGACCACACCAGAGGAAGCAGCGGTGATAATGATTCTCACCGTTAAATATTTTTTAGGGCCCACCGTGATATTTATTTGACATCCAACCTATAGATTAGGTCATATAGACCTGGATGATGGAAAAAAAGCAAATATCAGCTTGATCCAAAATTTTAGTAACCCCAGAAAGTTTTTAATGGTGAGAGTTCAATCAACACTATGTGGCCCACTTGAGAATTTGATCTACCTCAGTTTTGGGTTCATACCATAAAATTATTATTTTTTTAAATATGGACGGTGTGGATTTACCACTAACATCTTGGTGGGACCCACCTAGCATTCGAGCGGAAGAATTTTATGTGAAAAGGCTTCCGCTGCATCTTTCGGAGAGTGGGTGAAGAGGCATGCGAGAGAAGGAAACTCTTTTTTAAGCTCGCGTTAAGAGCGCCTTCATCCAGACCGCCTACCTTATTCGACGGTTGATAGGAAGGTTCGCACGTAATGACGTGCGAACCGGTGCGTAGCTGAGCGTTCCTCTATATATATGTGTGTGTGTGTGTGTGCATGCATGCATGGGAAATGGTAATACGAGGTTGACCTCATGGGCACTTCCCATGAGGTTGAGCTATGTGGGCCCCACTGTGATGTGTGTTGAACATCTACCCCATCAGTCAGATGTACCATTCCATGGTGGGTCACAAGCTTAAAAATCAAGTCAATCTATGACTTGGGTGGGCCACACCACATACAATAGATGGGAGGGGTTATCATCCCATTAAATCATTCATAACCAGTTATTGGGCCCACCAAGATGTGGTTCACAAATCCAGCCCATCCACTTTGTGTGTCCCAATCAAATGAGAGGTCAGACCAAGTTTCAGCCACATCCAAAACTCATGTGGGCCGCACCAAGTGTTTTTATATGTTTTAGGCATGTCTTCACATGGTTTTAGATGGTACGGCCCACCTAAGTTCCGTATACGCTGATTTTTTAGATATCCCATATCCTAAAGGGAACCCATCAAATGCACGGTGTTGATGTTCAACACACATCACGTGGGGCCCACACAACTCCACGTTATATATATATATATATATATATATATATATATATAGGGAAAAGGTTATGTGCGGTCGAGCTCATGGGAACTTCCCATGAGGTCGAGTTGTGTGGGCCCCACCGTGATGTGCGTCGAACATCTGCCCCATCAGTCAGATGCACCATTCCATGGTAGGCCTATTGTTTAAAAATCAAGTCAATCGATGACTTGTGTGGCCTACACCACATACAAAAGTTGAGAGTGGCTACCCTCCATTAAAACATTCATAATCATTTGTTGGGCCCACCGAGATGTGTTTCACAAATCCAGCCCATCCATTATGTGTCCCACTTGGATGAGGAGTTAGACCAAGTTTCAGACGCATCCAAATTTTAGGTGGGCCCCACCAAGTGCTTTTATATATTTTAGACATGTCTTCACATGATTTTAGATGGTATGACCCACCTGAGTTCATGACCCACCTGAGTTCCTTATATGGCTGATTTTTGGGATGTCCCATAATTTAAAGGGGAAACATAAAATGCATGGTGTTGATGTTCGACACACATCACGGTGAGGCCCACAGGGCTTGACCTCATGGGAAGTTCCCATGAGCTCCCCCCCCCCCCCCCCCACACACACACACAATAATCTCACTTGTTTATACGTTGGATTACAAAACAACAACAATAATAATAACAATATGCTCAAGCCCTATTTGGATGCAAAATGAGTTTTTGCAAATCCTTTTTTTCATCCATCTACATTTTTTTCAACGCATTAGAAACCAATTGGATTGGTTTTCCATGACCGTATTTTTCCATGAATATAGCCACATACATATAACCAAACAAGTTTGGCTCAAAACTGTATTTAGCCCATCAAAGGGCTCCCTCATAAACTTTTAATAATCACAAGGTTGATAATATATTTCAATCCTTTTTTTTCTTCCTTATCTTCCATCCAAGTTAAATCACACCGTACATGACCTTGTTGGGTAAATGCCTAAAATTGAGTTGATCTTATTTTAATCAATGATCCTTATGCGTAAGAGATCTTAATTTAAAATATATAATCACTAAGGCTATCAATGGGTGATCTGGTCGGTTTGGCTCCTGGGCTTGACCTACTTTGGGTTGGACTTAGGCCAATGAATGTGGCCCGAGAGACAAGCCCATGCCTAAAAGTCAAGCACATTATTAATTGGGTTAGGCTTGGATTGTGTATAAAAACTGAAAAGTCCATTGGCCCGAATCCAACCCTACCCGGCCCATTTATGGTTTCAAAGTATATATGCAAGAGTTTTGTCTCTCTTTTTTTTCAGTGTATTTTTTAAAATATTTAGTGGTTGATATAAATTATACAACTTATCAATAACAGTTAACATGATTTTAGATAAATATTTCAATTATAATAGCAATAAATACTATTATAAATGACCATTTCACTTCCCAAGATGGTGAATTGGTTTAGGCTTGTGCTGGGCTCATCATTCACTGACACAGCTAGAGATGGTAAGGAGATGGCTTGTGCGAGCCAGGTTCGGACCAACTCTAGTTAAGTCTGGACTTGACCTGTTGGCAGCCTTAATAATCACTGTTAACATAAACTTCTCATGTATTATATATTAAGATTTCTGGTTCATAATTACTACTAACTAAAACATGATCAACCCAATTTTAGATGGTTACCAAACTGGGCCAAAAGGTCGCTCAAACCTAGATGAAGGAAAAAATAAATAAATATTAGATTAATCCAAAACTTCTTTGACCCCAATCAGGTTTCAATAGTAGCTGTTCAATCTCCATTACCTTTTGCAGTGTGGTCCACTATAGCTTTGGATCTATCTTATTTTTTTAGCTCAAGCCTTAAAACGACCTCTCTAAATGGAGAGGCAGTTCGGATATAACACATATACCTTGGTGGGGTGCACTGAACTTGATGATGTGTACACACCAAGAGGTTAGTGGTGTGTGGCATACATGTAATTTGTGTGGTGTGCCGCACACCACACCACACCACCTGTTGAAAAATCTTCGAATTAAGAATTTTGGATTAAAAAAAATATTTTAATTAGGTTGAAACACGTATTAGATACGTTATTCTTAAAGCGTGATTTGCCCATTATACCATTAGATCAGAGATCACTGGCAGGTTGTTGGCGAATTGCTTTCAAGATACGACAAGTCTTATTTGGTTCTGTGTGCAACAATCACGAAAGGATCACCATATGAACTCAGCTAACACAGTCATTGTCTCTGGCAGACTCAGTGAGTAATCAGACTATGGACTCAATGAGTTCGATAACTCCATATGTTACTTGTTAAGAGAAGAGAGAGAGAGAGAGAGAGAGAGAGAGAGAGAGAGAGAGAGAGAGAGAGAGAGAGAGAGAGAGAGAGAGAGATTTGCTATTTTGAAAAGATTAAGAGAGTGAGAGAGAGAGGGTTGTACATCGAGCCGAGTCGAGTTGAGGTGGGCCAAGCTTGGCTTGACTCATCCAGGCTATACTTGAGTTTGAGCTCGAGCTCGCCCTCGAGCTCAACATTGAAGTTTGGCTTGTTTGACAAAGCTTTCGAGTTGAGTTCGAGCCAAGCTAGTGGTTCAAGTTGAGTCGAGTCGAGTTTACCTCGGTAAGGTAAGGGAAAGAAAAAGAGGGAATGAGGACGAGTAGGGTTGGGTAGGATTTTTTAGTAAAAACTTTTTAGTTTTAACTTTTTTTAAAAAAAACTTAAATATATATATATAATATTAATATAATATATATTATTAAAATATATTACTCGAGTCCAGCTTGAGCTTGAGCTTCGAGTCGAGTCGAGTTCGAGTCAATTCGAGTTGAAATACATCATGGCCGAACGTGGCTTGAACTCAACTCAAGCTTTAGTAAACAAGCTTGGCTCACCTTGAGTCGGCCTTTCAAGCCGAGTCAATCCGAGCTAAGTCGAGCCGAGTCAAGCGAGCTTTTCGAGCTAGTTTGACTCGTGTACAACCCTAGAGAGAGAGAGATTTGTTATTTTGAAAAGATTAATTGGATTTCTGATGATTTATCTAGACTTGGAGGTTTGGTTTATATAAATGGTGCGAATGGACCGTTGATCATAAGGTTATCAATTATCAGAATGTTTGTAAAAATGTTTGACCATTGGCTTATTAAACCGAACGTTTCAGATCGTTAGATCATTAATCCAAACATTTTAGACCATTGGATTAATGATATCACCGTTTAGATCACTGAATGATTATCCGTTTTAGACCATTGGTATTTAACCATCGTCAATTTTTTTACTGTTTCATATAAACTATATACGCCGGTCCTTCCATCACACCGTCTCGCAAAGGTTCACATTAGGTCGTGAATGAGCGATATGATATGCATGTACGAAGTGCAAATTGTGCCACTAACACCTCTAAGTCAAGCAATCTCCTTAAGCTCTCTCTCTTCTAATTTTTCAAATAAGCAACTTAGAGGAAAGTTTATAAATCGGAAAAACATCCATTCTGTAAGTGACGTTGGAATAAATGAAAAAACCCACTTTTCACCAATTTCAAATTATTTTTGGAGGAAAAATCAAGAATTTAAAATTTTCAAACCAAATTCAAATTTTAATTTTTGATTAAAAAAATTAATAATTTCAAAATACTATTATTCATTTTAACCGTAGGAATTCTAAACACCACCAACCTAAGTGGTCAAGGTGTGTTGACGTCACCAAGTTCTGCAGGCCCATCATGATGTATGGGGTATATCCACACAGTCCATCTATTTTGAGAGATCAATTTAGGGCCTAGTCCCATGAATGAGTCAGGTCAAAAGCTTAAGTAGGCCAACACCACATAATCCAGTGGGGATTGAATGCCTACCATTGAAAACATTTGGAGGAGCAGAAGTTTTGGATCAAGCTGATATCCGTGTTCTCTTTTCATCAAGATATCCGTAACCTTATGAAGGGTGGGCCCTAAGAAGCTTTCAACAATGGTCGTCACTGTCACATTGCTTTATGTGGTGTGGGCCACTTCAGCTTTGGATCTGCCTCATTGTTGGGCCCATGGCCTAAAATGATCTCCCAAAATGGATGGACAGTCTGCATATAGCACATACATCACAGGACTTGGTAACATTAACACACCACCGAGGTTGCTGGTGTGTGGAACACCACGTAATCCGCTTTCTCTTTCGACGGAGGCAGTAAAAAAGAAAAAGAAAAAGAAAGGTGCATTCATTTAATTTGCTCGTACGCAAGACTGGAAGGAGAGGTTTAACCTTCTCCGCTTCTTCTCGCATACCTTTTACACGCAGCACAAGCGCCGGCTTATCACGTCACCGGGACATCTTGGTGGTGCATAAGTGGCCTCCCACCGTTAAGACGAACATAGGCAATTAAGATGGTCCACTCATCAGGTGGGCCACAAATATATGATGAGTGTTGACATCTACAAGTTCTTCCAAACCGTCCATTCTGTTTGCGAGGGAAAATGCACCTGACGAGTGGACCAGCCCTTCGTTTTGACTGCGAGAATCGCCTTATGCATCACTCAGATATCCCACGCACTGCCATGTTTGCACGTGTGATGCGTGTAAATACGCGTGTGGACCGCTGAGAGGGTGTGTTTGAGGGGACTACCAAATAAAAGCAAAAGTCTTGCGTGTACCGCCAGTTTTGTGTTCCACGAGCGAGGTATTCTCAAATACGTCGTGACTTATTGACATACGATACGTCGGGACTTTAGCTTTGAATATGGGTCATCTTCCAATGATCCAAACCGCTTATATAATACGTCTTATTATTCATGGTAGAAAGGCAACAGATTTGATAATTTGGTTCTTTTTATTTGAACGCGAACGGTCATCACAATCTTTACATATTCGATGGTTTGAAATGTTTGATCCGAAATTGTCTTTAGACATATGCGATCCAAGGGGATTGCAATCAAACAAACGGTTGGGGTCATTAGAAAGGCCGAAATTCAACGCGTGGAGTCCAGACGTACTCTGTTGCAATACAATGGGATGTATTCTAACAAACCTCTTCCACGGGCAACCGACAATTCTGGGATGATTAACAACGATCCACACGTATGGATTTCATAAAGTTCGCTGTTCCACAAGCGTGAGAAACCAAGAATTCTGGGATGAGTATAACGATCCACACGTATCGATTTCATAAACTGTTATGGAAGTTCGCTATTCCACAAGCGTGTGAAACCCTGACCATCCACACTTCATAAACTGTTATAGAAATTCGCTATTCCACGAGCGTGTGAAATCCATCCACACGCAGAATACATGCAAATACAGAACAGGTGTGGAAGATCCGAGCCTTCCATTGTCGAAATAGGAAACAGGGCTTTCTAAAGCACATCTACTTGAATGTGACAAGCTTAAGATCTTGGTGATGATAGCCATCTTCAATTTTAACCCTTCATTCCACCCATCCGACGATCAGGAAAGATTGAAGTAGACAATGTGGTTATGAGCATGGTATGGTGGCTCAAATCAATCCAGACCATCTGAAAGCCCTGGTCCAGCCCATAAATCAGTGTGATCGGAACACCTGCGATCTTATTAAAACCCATTATATATTCAGTCAAGGTGGACAAACCAACAATAGAAATTTAGCTGATGAGTCATCTGGTTCGGATATTCCCTGTAGAAAGCATTTTTGGTCAATGCCGTATTCAGGTGGCCCACCTTTGTGAACGTAGACCCACACCCCACGCAAAGCAAATTGGACGTTAGGTGGTGAACGGTGTAATTCCGTTCCAGATGTTTGCTGACTTCACAAACGTACGAGAGCCGCAGACATTCACACGGGAGCGCATGTCCCACAACGTCGTGTGGGTGTGAAATCTGAGTTATTCATCAGATGAGGTTCTGCAAACTCATTTTAGAACCTGCGAATGAAATTGAGGTGGATCCAAAACTCAAGTGGGCCGCACAAGAGGAAATAGCGGGGATTCAATGACCACTATTGAAACATTTTTATGTCCACAAAAGTTACGTATAAACGGTATGGATGGCATATAAACAACAAGTGGAGCCTAAGAAAGTTTCAACGGTACGAAACTCTTTCCCGGTCCACTCCAATTTCGATTGCATGTCCTAAAATGAACTTGTAAAATGGATGGACGATGTAAATTTCTTACAAACATCGCTGTGCCACAACTAGCATCAACACAAGAAGTGTTATATTTTGTTTCAAAATATATTAAAATTTTGATTTTAAAAATTTTCGGTTTCCCTCTACATTTGAATTTTTTGGTGTTTTTGAGTTGTGGATTTTGTCCCACATCGGATTTAATAAAGAAATATATCTTGTATATAAGATAGACTTTTTTGCCTTGGGCTTGAGCCCCATTCAGGAGGCATGTGAATTTAGTCCTGTGGGGGGCTATGCCAATAGCTCTAATATATGTCATTGACCACACGCGCGCACGCGCCGAGTTCGAGTCTGAGTTCGTGGACGGGGGGTGCGGGTGCGGTGCGAGTGTACTCGCGTGGGTGTGTGTGTATGAGTACTCGCGGGACTTTAGTTGCGAGAGTGTATTCGCACTTGCGCCTTTTCGTTTTAAACCAGAGAGAAAATTATCTCTCTTATAAAACTCTCTCTGATACTGTTACGAATTTTAATGGCTGAGTTCGTCACTGAGTCAACTCAACACTTTCGGTTTAAACTGCAAGTGGTTCGAACTCGCGTACAGTAAGTGCACCGCCGCTGGGACCGGATCATAGTCGTTGTATCCTGGAGGTTGATTGCTCTGGAAACCTGTTGCACTTGGGACGCTGTCCAAGGGGAGCAAATTCAATTTCAAGCCGAATAACTCACGTCTCAAATATATAAGTTTTCTATCTCTAAAATTTTTTTTTTTTTTTTGTTCTCGATTTTAATAGTCAATTTAATTTAATAAAATATTCTAACAATCTTAAAATCGAATTGTTGAATTACATAGACTATAGCTATCGTAACAGTAAATGTTTTTGCTGAGTTAACCAAAATCGAACCGTTCATTGGACAATGTTTTAAACGGTGGAAACAGAAACTGATGTTCGTATTAACCACTCTTAAAGTTTCATATATATTATCAGAATCATTTACCATAGATCCAGCAAATCAAACCGAAATAACAGATGAAAATAATTGTAAAAACTATATTCTAAACTCTTTGTCCAGTGAACTATATGACGTATATGCTTTTTATGAATCTGTTAAAGACATATGAACTGCTTTAGAAAAGAAGTACATATTGGAAGATGCAGGTGTTAAGAAACATGCAATTGCTAATTTCCTTCATTATAATATAATAAACGATAAATCTGTCTCAAATCAGATTCATGATTTTCAAAATCTAGTTCATGAACTGTTGACAGAAGGAATTAAGTTGGATGAAGTATTTCTGTTAGGAGCGCTAATAGAAAAGTTACCGCCCTCTTGTAAAGAATATAAGAATAGAATGAAACATAAAAAGAACGATATTTCTTTGAAAACTACTATCGTACACATATGAATAGAAGAGACCAATATAATCAAGAACAAAAAAGAAAAAGAAAATGAGATAAATTCAAAGAAGAATCTTGTGGAATCAAGTCGGGAAAACAATAGGAAAAATGACAAATGTCATAACTGTGGCAACTATCGTACACATGAATAGAGGAGACCAATATAATTAAGAATAAAAAAGAAAATGAAAATGAGATGGATTCAAAGGCAAATCTTGTGGAATCAAGTCGGAAAAGTAATAGGAATAATGACAAATGTCATAACTGTGGCAAACCTAGACATTATATAAATGAATGCATGCTCAAAAAGAACAATGCAAACAATCAATTCAAGAAAAAAGAAAATTGCTACAATTGTAGAAAGCCCGGGCATCACATTAAAACATGCGGGCTTAAGAAAAACAAAGATAAGCCGTAGGATAATCTTACAGAAGCAGGCAATGAGTCTGACATGGTAGTAGCTGTGGTGTCAGAAGTCTTTCTTATAAACAATTTGGAGTGGATACTAGACACTGGTGCAACTAGGCACATGTGAAAGGATCGTAACATGTTTACCTCCTACCAAGTATCAAGAGATGATGAATAGATGTTCATGGGTTGTGACGTCCCGTCACTGTGGTCATATGTGCGCGGGCACACGTGGGCGGGCGTACATATGGGCGGGCCCCAAGGTGGCTGGCATGTTACTGTGTTGGCAAGCTACTGTGCACACAGTGAAGGTGAAACATTGTCCCACATCGAAAGTGTCGTCTGAAGTTGTGGTGCTTATATGTGGAGTTACCACCCTATAATGTATGGGGCCTTTTGGGGGCGACCCCGAGAACAAAATCGTGCGAGTTGTGCCCAGATCGGACAATATCATACAGTGTGGGCATGGACTGTTATAAATGGTATCAAAGCCGAGGACGGCTCTGCCCTCGGTGGGAGATATTGTGACGCCCCGTCACTGTGGTCACATGTGGGCGGGCCCTAAGGTGGCTGACAGGCTACTGTGCTAGCAGGCTACTGTGCACACAGTGAAGGTGAAATTTTGTCCCACATCGGAAGTGTCGTCTGAAGTTGTGGTGGTTATATGTGGAGTTGCCACCCTATACTGTTTGAGGCCTTTTGGGGGCGACCCAGAGAACAAAACCATGCGGGCTGTGCCCAGAGCGGACAATATCATACAGTGTGGGCGTGGGCTATTACATGGGTAATGCTAGAACGTCTTCAGTTGTAGGGAAAGGGAAAGTACTTTTGAAACTCACTTTTGGAAAGACTCTAATGTTGAATGATGTCCTACATGTGCCTGACATTAGAAGAAACTCGGTCTCTGATTCGCTCTTCAATAAGGCTGGTGTCAAGTTAGTATTTGATTCAGATAAGCTTGTAATGACTAAGAATGAAACTTTTGTTGGTAAGAGATACTGTAGTGATGGTTTATTCATTGTAAATGTATCCAATGATAATAATAATAAGACATCTAGTTCTGTTTATATCGTTGAACTCTTTTATCTATTGCATAGTAGATTAGGTCACGTGAATGTAATATCTTTGAAGAAAATGAAAAGATTATGTTTATTATCTAATATATCAAATGAAGAATTCGATAAATGTGTAGAATCAAAATTCATTAGAAAACCCTTTAAACAAATAGAAAGATCATCTATTTTATTAAAATTGATACACAGTGACTTATGTGATTTTAGAAATCACATGTCTGGAGGTGGAAAAAGATATTACATAACATTTGTAGATGACTACTCTAGGTTCACTAAAGTCTATCTGTTAAGGAATAAAAATGAATATTTAAATGTTTTTTCTAAGTATAAAATTGAAGTTGAAAATTAGTTAAATATAAAAATTAAAAGACTTATAATAGATAGATGGGGTGAATATGAATCTTTTCAATTTAAAGTATTATGTGAAAATAGTGGAATAGTTCACGAAACTACAACTTCTTATACACTAAAACAAAATGGAATAGCAGAACGTAAAAATAGAACTCTAAAAGAGATGATGAATGCTATGCTAAACAGTTCAGGCTTTCCCTCAAATATGTGGGGAGAAACAATTACGTCTGCTTGTTATATCTTAAATAGGATCCTTTCTAAATCTTCTAAACAAACATCTGATGAACTTTGAAAGAATCATGTTCCTAGTTATAAATATATTAAATTATGAGGGTGTCTTGCTAAAGTATGATTACCTGAAACTAAGAAAATAAAATTAGGCCCTAAAACGACCAACTGTGTATTTATAGGGTACGCACAAAATAATGCAGCCTACATGTTTCTAGTTTTAAAAACTAAAGATAATATTGTAGATCCTAATACAATTATAGAAACCGTGGATGCAGAGTTCTTTGAGAATGTATTCTCTACGAAATCTAAATCTATAGGAATAGAGGAAGTTAATGAATCAGATATCGCGTCTGCTAGTAAAAGTGCTTGCGAGCAAGTAGTAGAAGAGATACAACCAAGAAAAAGTACTAGAGTTAGAAGAGAAACTAACCCATGAAATGGTTTTTTTACCTTTTTAGTAGAAGACGATCCTACAACTTATACATAAGCAATTAATTCTCTGGATACAACCTTTTGGAAGGAAGCAATAAATGATGAGTTGGAATCTATTATATCTAATAACATTTGAAAATTTGTAAACCTACTACCTGAAAACAAACCAATAAGCTGTAAAGAGGTGTTTAGAAAGAAACTAAAACCACATGTGACTATTGATAAGTTTAAGGCTAGGTTGGTAGCGAAAAGTTTTAAACAAAAGGAATGAATAGATTACTTTGATACATATTCCACTATAACTAGGATTACAACTATTAGGGTCTTAATAGCGATAATCTTCATATATAAACTGGTGGTACACCAGATGGATGTTAAGACAACTTTCCTAAATAGAGACTTAGAAGAAGAAATATATATGAAGCAACTTGAGGGTTATAAGATATCAGGTAAAGAAAATAATGTATGTAGACTAATTAAATTACTATATGGTTTAAAACAGGCTCCTAAACAATGACATGAAAAATTTGATGGTGTTTTAAAATCAAATGGTTATCATATAAATGATGTAGATAGATGTGTATATAGTAAAATTTGATGGTGTTTTAAAATCAAACGGTTATCATATATGTCTTTATGTTGATGGCATGCTTATTTTTTGAACTAATATTAAATTAGTTATTGCGACTAAGAAATTCTTGTCATCTAAATTTGACATGAAAGGCTTAAGAGAGGCTAGTGTAATATTGTGTATTGAAGTAACCATGAAATATATTATTATTATACTATCACAATCTCATTACGTTGACAAGTTATTGAGAAAGTTTAACTATTTTGGCTGTTTACCTGTCGGTACTCCTTATGATTACAGTGTGACTCTCGTGAAGAATATAGGAAGTAATATGTCTCAATTAGAGTATTCCAGAATAATTGTTAGCCTTATGTATTTAACAAACTACACTAGACCAGACATAGATTTTGCAATAGAATGGTTAAGTAGATATACACATAGCCCTGGAAAAGAGTATTGAAATACCTTGTCTAGGATTTTGAGATACCTAAAATGCAGTATGACCTATGGTTTACATTATAATGGTTTTCCTGCTTTATTAGAAGGATACAGTGATGCTAACTCGATTAGTGATTCAGATGAGACAAAATCCACTAGTGGATATGTCTTCACTTTGGGTGGAGGAGCAGTCTCTTTGAAGTCTACCAAGCAAACATGTATCGCTCGGTCGACTATGAAATCTGAATTTATTGCCTTAGAAAAGGCTGGATCAAAAGCCAAGTGGCTTATAAATCTCTTAGCTGATATACCATTGTTACCAAAGCCTGTATCAACCGTGTCTATTCATTGTGACTGTCAAACAGTTATAGCAAAAGCAAAGAGTAAAATATATAATAGAAAGAGCAAACATATTAGACTCAGACACAACATAGTGAAACACATGTTGCATGATGAAGTCATATCTATTGACTTTGTGAGGTCAGAAAAGAATCTGACAGATCCTTTGACCAATAAACTATCTAAAAGGTTAGTCAATAATACATTGAAGGGAATGGGGGTGAGCCTAATATATGAATTGCCGATGTCGGCAATCCAACCTATACGAGTGGAGATCCCATGAGATAGGTTCAATGGATAAACAACAAGACACGAGGTAGACGATTGCACTGAGTTATATGAGCCCCTTTTATGGTGTACAGCGCGAGCAGCAACGCAGAAAGATGAGTTTTTAGAACTCTTAATGAATCCATAGCCATATATTTGGTGGTGTATACAGTTGCTGCATACACTTGATGGAATTCACCTATATGGGTGTGGAAGTGGAGGCCGCTTCCTATGAGAATCTAAGCGAATTCTCTAGAGCACTCATGAAATCCAGGTAATGGTGTATGACCGAAACGCACCGAACCGTAGAATCACTTGCAGAGGAAGAGTTGTGTAAGTGGCATGTATTTGCGATTTACATTAAAAGAATTCAGGTTCAAGACTATGATGTCATCTGATTCCTGTAGACCTATCTTGCTTACTCTAATATCGATTCAAGTCTATGGTAACACCGGCATCATTGTACAACTATTACACTTTAAACCGAAAGAGTTTTATTTTGAAACATGTGGGGGATTGTTATATATATTAAAATTTTGGTTTTCAAATTTTTCGGTTTCCCTCCACATTTGGAATTTTTGGTGTTTTTGAGTTGTGGGTTTTGTCCCACATCGAATTTTACAAAGAAATATATCTTGTATATAAAATAGACGTTTTTGCCTTGAGCTTGAGCCCCATTTAGGGGACATGAATTTGGTTTTATGGGGGGCTATGCCAATAGCTCTAATCTATACCATTGACCACACACACGGGCGCGCGCCGAACCGAGTCATGCCGTGCCGAGCCAAGTCGAGTTCGAGTCCGAGTCCGTGTCCGTGTATATGTGTGTGTGCGCGATGGGACGGGCTAGGCTGGGCTGGGCGTGGGTGCGGGTGCGGTGCGAGTGTACTCGCGTGGGTGTGTGTGTATGGGTATTCGCGGGACTTTAGTTGCGAGAGTGTACTCGCACTTGCGCCTTTTCATTTTAAAACAGAGAGATGTGTCTGTTCTGGTTGGTTGCATCTGTTGGGTTTAAACCCAACGGACCTAACCCTTTCTAAAGGGTGCTTAATGCACCACTTCGGAGTCTATATAAGGACTTCCGTTCCAGTTTCAAATACACAAAAATTTATCTCTCTTAAAAAACTCTCTCTGATACTGTTTTACGAATTTTAATTACTGAGTTCGTTGCTGAGTCAATTCAACACTTTCGGGTTAAACTGCAAGTGGTTAGAGCCCGCGTACAGTGAGTGCACCACTGGGACCGGGCCATAGTTGTTGTATCTTGGATGTTGATTGCTCTGGAAACCTGTTGCACTTAGGACGCTGTCCAAGGGGAGCAAATTTGATTTCAAGCCGAGTGACTCACGTCATGCCTCGACTCAAATATATAAGTTTTCTATATCTAAAATTTAATTTCTTTTTTGGTTCTCGATTTTAATAGTCTATTTAATTCAACTAAATATTTCAACAAGAAATGCCTTTCAAAGGCTTTTGTGGTAAATCTGCGTACTACTACGCATGACATTAGAACAAATGAATGGCTGAAAAAGAATTTAAGGGCCTGTTTGATTTTCTAATTACAGAGGTAATTCCAGATAAATGGGTAATAATTATTTGCCTATGTGTTTCCGGTTGAATTTCCAAGGTGATTTGACCGCCACCTGTCATTTATAGCATTCCTCACGTCACCCGATAAAAAAAAGTTAAATTGTGAAGCTCACCTTAATGGTTTTGTATTATCCACACCGTCCATCGCTTTAGCCAACTCATTTTAGGGCATGAGCCCAAAAAAGATGCAGATCCAAAAATCAAGTGGACCACACTACTGGAAACAATGGGAATTGAACTCCTACCATTGAAAGCTTCTTGAAGACCCTGGGAGTTTGGATCAAACTGATATTTTTGTTTCCACTTTATCCATAACTGTGTGACCTTATTAACGGGTTGGATGCACATAAACATCACTGTGGGCCCTAGGGAGAAAACAACTTTCAACCATTGACGTTTTAATAATCCATGTTTCCTAAGGTGTGGTCCATCTGAGCTTTTTATTTTCCTCATTTTTGGGCTCATGCTTTAAAATGTATTTTTTTAAAGGATGAATGGCATAGATAACTCATATATATCATGGTAGGGCCCACATATTTAAATCAGTAATAAAAATGTTTGTATGGACCGATTTTCGAAACGTAATTCATGGTGACTTTCAAACCGTTGTAGTAAGCAATAATCACGTAATTCCGTGTATTTACTAGGGGAAATTAAAAATCAAACAGCCCCTAACTATCGATTGACCTTGTATGTTGTGGCCCACTTGAAGATTGAAGATTATTTATCTTTTAGAAGCAAAAAGTTCACATCGCATACACGTTTTTCTAGCACGTGGATTGTACGGCTCTACAGGCGTGTGGAATTAGCAAACTCTCGTCCCCATCCCTGCCAGGCCAGCACTGAAAAGGACAGAGAAGAAACGAAAAACAAACAGCTCGTAAACACACGGTCCCACAGACCATCTTATTTGGCAATCAAATTACCAAAATCTCCTTATGAATTGACAAAGATACCACTATCAATGATATTCGATCACCAATTACTTCGAGTCATCAGTCGGTAATCCAGACCGTTGGCTTCACCATTAATGGACCATACCCCAAAATCCCCTCGATGGGTGAATTCCGACCACTCAACTAGTGACCAGAAAATAGGCGGTCAAGCAAAGTACAACAACGGTCGATATTCAATTGAAGAGGCTCGAGTTTGGTGGCTAGGATTTTCTGGTCTTGTATATTTATGGGTTTTCATTCGATATTCTCCAGCTCGGGACAGGCTGGGCTCTGAGGGGCCACTGTGATTTATGGATTTTATCCAAACCGTCCATCCAATTTTCCATATAACTTTAGGATTTCTCCCAAAAATTGTTGTATATCCGAGGCTCAAGTAGACCACAAAATGAGAACTAAATTCTTACCGTTGAAAATTTCTCGGGGGGCCACGGAAGTTTTAGATCAAGCTTTTATTAGTGCTTTCCCTTCATCCAGGTCTCTATAACCTTATGAACAGTTTGGTTGGAAAATAAACATCATGGTGGGCCCTAGGAAGTTTCAACGGTAGATGCTTCCTATGGTGTGGTCCACTTGAACCTTGGATCAGAATCTTTTTTTGGAATCATAATCTAAAATGACATGAAAAATGCATGGACGGTATGGATAAAATCCATAGATCAAGGTGGCCCCTCATATCCTCAGCCTGTCCAGTGCTCGGGATGGGCAAGGAAGTACCCAATCCGCAGCGTCCCTATAATTCAGATATTTGTCGCGGCTCGGGGCAGGAATCCTGGAATATTCGGAAATTCCTTCGCCCCAGGATATCAACGAGACAACGATTTGAGGATTGTTTTGTCGCACGCGATTTGAGTGTAATTCGTGTTACACGGAGCCCCTGTAACCCACTGCCATGTCTGCGTGATATCCACTCCGTCCATTAGTTTCGCCCAATCATGTTAGGTTGTGATTCCAAAAGTAAGTCAGACGTGAAACTCAAGTGGGCCACGCCACTAGAAAGAGTGGGAATGGAAATGCTGACCACTGAAATCTTCTTAGGGTCCGCTGTGATCTTTATACACCATCTATCCCATTCATAAGGTCATTCCTTATGGGATATAAGGAAAAACTAATGTAATCCTGATCCAAAACTTCTGGCGGGCCCTGATAAGATTTCAATGGTGGGTGCTCTATCCTCGCTGTTTTGTGTTTTTGTCCACTTAAATTTTGGTTTTGATCGATAGAGTAGATTTTACATAGATATCACTGTGGGCCCATAAAGCTTTTGGTTAACACGGGTTACACACCTCACATCCCGTGTCGGCCATGCTTTGGCCAGACATTCTCCAAGGCAGATTTGGATTTGGCTTTATAGCGACCACGGTCCCCTGATCGGAACCGTTAATGCTATAGACCTCAGTATGAATTCCATGCGCGTAAAAATAACTTGGTTGACATGGAATAGTGCCATGTGTTTCTTGGTTAACTGTCTATTATATTGATTATATATATATATATATCATGTTTGAAAAACTTGCTTGGGTTGATGCATAGGGTGGGAGTACCTTATTATTTCCTCGGTTAATCTTCGGAGCACCAAAACTTGCGTGTCCCCCGCGTGCACATGGGCACGGTCTCGGACTTAGTGCAACGGCGTGGGCATGTGAAGCAGTGTGGCTGTAAAGGCGCCAGTGGCACACTTTGCACTTCGCATGTGTCGCTCCTTCGCGACCTTACATGAACCGGTTTTAATTGTGTTGTGACAGCGAATATGGGTAAGGTGGCTGGAGTGGGTGAGTGGTCTAAATGAGATCGGTGTAGCTTTTATAGAGGTTTAAAACTAGCAATTGGAGAGACTAGAGAGGTTTAACTGCACATGCAACATTAAACTAGACCATGCAGAAACTACTGCATGTGGCTAGCCCAACGGTCATAAAATGGCTAGCTAGTGAGTTTAAACAGTTAGCATGCAACAACTAGTTGTCCCACATGTGTAACGCTAAGAAACTGCCAATAACAGTTAGTTTCTCACTAACAACCATATAATGGTTATATTGAGTTATGACCTTGGATTAAAACGGCCAGCAACCATGGCCTATATAAACAATGCCTGGATGGTTTATTGGACCATAACCAACACTCAAACCATTCTCACTTACAACCCAACAAGAAGAGCAATAGTGTACTCTGATCAGTCAGCAAGGTTCATACGAACCTTAGCCAAAAGACCTCAAGAAATAGACAAAAATAGTTGTTTAAAATTTTCTAATCTTCTTTTTGAATTTGGAATTTTTTTCTTTTATTTATCTGCCAAACAAATTTGTGTATGTAGAGTTCCATTTGTGGTTCTTCGTATTTGCTGAACGCAGAACCACACCCAGGCTCGTCGTATCCTAGAAGCAGTTTTCCTGCAACCTATCAACATTCTCAATTACTTTGAGAATGAGCGAATAATGCTTTTAGGAAAACATGACCACATGTGCTTCAGCCCATCCTTCATTTTTTTTTTGTTTCTTTATTATTTTACAGAATGATAAATCTGTATTTTATTTTAACAATCTTAAAGTCTTATTCGAATGGAAAATGAAGGTGTATCTTCCATCAAACTGATGAATCAGGATCTGATTCATCTCGATCGGTTCGACGAAATCAATTTTACAAGGTGGCAAGACAAGTTAAAGTTTCTCCTGACGACTTTAAAGATCTACTACATTTTAGATCTAAATTTGTAGTCGCTACCTGAAGCAACCGACGAGGACACACCTGGACAGATTGCTGCTCGCAACAAACAAGCTGAAACTTTTGTGCCGTGGACACATACTGAATGCGCTCTCCAATCGACTACACACTCTATACACACAAACGTTGTCTGCAAAAGAAATTTGGACCGCCATAAAATTCAAATACAAGGCTGAAGAAGAAGGTACTAACAAACTCCTGATAGCCAGGTACTTCGACTATAACACGGTAGATAATAAACCATTGCTGCCTCAAATCAAAGAATTGCAGTTAATAGTAAATAAAATCAAAGTCATTAAAATTGATCTTCCTGAATCATTCCAAGTTGGGGCTATTATCGTAAAATTGTCCCCGACGTGGAAAGTCAATAGAAAGAAGTTGCTGCATAAGACTAAGGACTACACACTAGAACAAATCTAGAAACATCTTTGGATTAAGGAAGAATCCCGCAACAGCGATAAAATGGCTGAAAATGGGAATTCCTCGTACAAAGTATATACTGTAGAAAATACTAATAACAAGAATCCTGAGAAGGATGATTCTCTTAAACCCAATAAAGGAAAATTCGAGAAAACACAGAAGAAGAACGAAAAGTTCAAAGACCCTTGCAATGTCGGTGAAAAAATCGGGCATTTTGTTCATGTTTGCCGATATTGCAAATCTAATAAAGAAGCAAGTACAATAGATAGCGATATAGTAATAATGATCACTAACGTTAACACAATCCAAGGAAAAGTTCTCAGTTGGTGGTACGATACTACAACTACAGTACATGTTTGCTGTGACAGATCAATCTTTAAAACCGATGAGGATGTGACCAATAGTCAAGAATTTCAAATGGGCAATGAAATTCAATTGAAGGTCATCGGCAAAGGAACTGTGGAATTAGTGTTTACTTCTAAAAAGAAAGTGATCTTGACAAACGTACTTCTAGAAAGAAAGACCCTTGCCATGTCTGTAAAGACCGCCTCCTGAATGGTGACCTTAATGGGGATGTATACATGGAATAACCTGAGGGTTCGTTCTACCAGGAAATAAGAATAAAGTTTGTAGACTGATTAAATCTTTGTATGGATTAAAACAAGCACTTAAACAATGGCATAAGAAGTTTGATTTAAAAATGCTATCTCATAGTTTCATGCATGATGTAGCTGACAAATGCATATGTTCTAAAGTTGATGGTAACTGTGTAATCATTATTTTTCTATATGTATGTTGATGACATGTTAATGACAAACTCACGTGGCTCTGACATTAAGAACCTTTTACTATCCTGACATTAAGAACCTTTTACTATCTCGACATGCTCACCTAATTAGCCTGGCAAGGAGTGTACTTGAAATCAATTAACTTTTCAAGATCTCGCATAGCTCTGATATTAGGAACGTTTTGCAATCCTTACATGCTCACCTAATTGCTCCAGCGAAGTGGCAATCCTGACATACACTTAGATGAGCAATCTTTACATGCTCATTGATATGTCATCTAGCCAAAATCAAATTTTAGATATTCATAGTTTTCAATTCCAAATATCCAAATTAATTTCCAATTATGTTATGTATTCCATGGTGGATGCAATCAAATCAATTCTCAAGCAATCATATGAAATCAACAATCAAGTTCAAGCACACCATAATCATGATGCATGTAATATTCATGAATGAACAATGTAATAGGAAATCCATACACAACAATAATTTAAGAGAGATTAAAAATGTAATAAATTGAAACAATATGATATTATAATATAGTTCAGGAAAGCAAACAAGAGTCAAGGTTCAAAAGAAAATAACACAAACATTTAATATTCAAGTTATTCAACAAAAGAGCTACTTTAAGAAAATTAAACAATGTAATAACCAAATCCAAAACTCTAAAAATCAAGTAAAGATAGTTAAGAAAAAAGCCCCTGAGTCAAGAAAGAAAATAAAATACCTTTTTCCGAAGCGAGAGAGCTAAACCTAAAACAAAAGGGCTAAAATCGAGCAAAAGGTGAATTAAATGTATATTAAAATAGAATTCATGAGAGATAAGTAAGTATTCCTTACTTGGGATCTAAGATTTCAAATTTAGATGCAAAAAAAAGAAAAAGAAAAAAAAACTTACAACTAAACAATAAGAGAAAACTAAGATTGAAATGAGTAAAAATTCAATAAATGAGGGAATCTAATGAGTAGAATCACTAATCTTGAATGTAAAGAGAAACTCTATACATCAACACTCACAACAACATCGGACCCTTTTTTATAACATCCCATTTGACACCTTGGATTTAGTGGTAAATGGGTGTATTTCAAATTCAAATGGCCACTTTTTGTGTTTGACGGCCTTGCATTTGTGGTAAATGGAATTGAAGGTATTTCAAATCTACTACCTTTTATTGTGTTTTGAAATCTCAGCAAATTACTGAGATTCAAGTGTAATTGAAAGGAAATGCCTTTTTTTGCCTCTAGGGTTGTGAGTCGCACATGTAACAAAATTCTCTCCAAGCAACTAATCTACTAGACACATGACACACTGGTGATACCCAAAACAATTCAATTATCGACTACAACACTAAAATCACATTAATAAAATGATATGAACCATCCAAAGTTTGACATCTAAATGGATGGTAAAAAAAAATGGTAAGTAGCTTGTTTGTGATCCTTGCATTTGTGGCCACCCAAGGCTTGGAATTTCCTCTTTTTTAGTCATAGTACATATTTTAATGTCTTATTATAATCATTCTATCAAATATCATACACACACATACATATACTAATTTAGGATATGAAAGTTGATTTAGTTAATCAAATCCAAGTCCTATGAATGTACCAGAGAATTCTAATGCCTTCCGAACTCAAGCTTCCAAACGTAAGATTTGGATTCCAGTGCATTTCAATCAAATAAAAATGAGGATTCAAAATTACCTTGCTTTCAAATAGGCCTTAAAGGAGTCCCACCAACTTTCTCTTCGTGTAAAATTGTAAGTGTTTATGGGCATCGCCCCTTCTTTCCTTATTTTCTTTTTTCTTTTTCCTTTTTTTTGTGTGTAAAAATTCCATCGACCCAACACCTTTTGTCCTTTTGTATGGTTTTTCCATTTATTTGTTTTTTTTACTTCTCTACAGGTGTTGTACTCTATAAATATCCCTTAATTGGGATCTAAGATTCAAATTTAGACAAAAAAAAAAACTTGCAACTAAACAAATAAGAGAAAACTAAGATTGAAATAAGTAAAAATTCAATAAATAAGGGAATCTAATGAGTAGAATCACTAATCTTCAATGAAAAGAGAAACTCTATACGTCAACACTCACAACAACATTGGATCCCTTTTTATAACACCCCATTTGGCACCTTAGATTTGGTGGTAAATGGGTGTATTTCAAATTCAAATGGCCATTTTTTGTGTTTGACAACCTTGTACTTGGAGGTAAATGGAATTGAAGGTATTTCAAATCTACTACTTTTTGTTGTGTTTTGAAATCTCAGCAAATTACTGAGATTAAAGTGTAATAGAAAGGAAATGCCTTTTTTGCCTTTTTTTAAAGGGTTGTGAGTCGCACATGTAACAAAGGTCTCTCCAAGCAACTAATCTACTAAACACATGGCACACTGGTGATACCCAAAACAATTTAATTATCGACTACAACACTAAAATCACATTAATAAAATGATATGAGCCATCCAAACGTTGGACATCTAAATGGATGGTTAAAAAAGATTGGTAAGTCGCCTGTTTGTGATCCTTGCATTTGTGGCCCACCCAAGGCTTGGAATTTCCTCTTTTTTAGTCATAGTACATGTTATGGGTGAAAATGGACTGAACAGAGATGGCCATTATGATAGAATATAAGAGAACCAAAGCAAAGCGACTCGACTCTAGTGCTCGGGGCACAACCCCTACATTAAGATTGATGAACTGACCACGAGCTGGGAATTCGACAAATCACTGAGGTCTTCTTGTTATACGAATCAAATCATTCTACATATCGGAAGAAGACCCGACCACAGCCTACTAAACACTCAGCTCGGGATGATCACCCCTGGGTTCTAGATCCTGAGGTCAGTTTGGATGGTCGACCTTGAACATCGGTCCCTTATGCGGGATGATCATCCCTGGATTTTAGACCCCGAGGTCAGTTCAGATGGTTAACCTCGGACTCAGTCCCTTATGTTTCCAGGTCATGACCATCCGATCGTATCACCAAAAATTATTCCCGAGAATTTTGGGAAACGGCTGAGAGACGACCATAATGCACGCATGTGATTTAAGGAGCATTTCTATCCACGTAACCAGCTCTAGGCCTATAAATAAAGGCCCCACCTACAGTGAAAGGTACACATTAGTTACCTTAAATCGACTAGACCCAAATTCATCGAGGGGTCCCTCTGCCATAGTCGTGGTCCCCTTTGCCCTCTTTGTGTTGCAGGTACCTAAAGATCTTGTAAGGGCTACCCGGATTTCAACATCAACAGTTTGGCGCAGTCCGTGAGAAATGACATCAAGTCCACTGCCTTCTTGCGAAGAGTTCTATGATGGCGAAAGGAAGGAAGAAAGCCCCAGTCAGCACTGCTGCAACTATTCCCGCACCAGCAGAACAATCTGCGGACTAAGGCGACTTATCTTCCCAACAGCGGGCTGATTCAGCTCCTGCAGCGCTGTTCACAACCCCAAGTGTAGGGTTGCGGTGTAGTAATAATCTCAGTGAGACCGAGGTCGAATCCACAGGGATTGAACTTGTACATTTCTGAAAGTAACTAGAACTAGAACTAGAAGATGTAAATCTAGAATAAAGTGAATAGTTGTGATTAAGGTGAAAACTATCAATTAAAAGGAACTAGGGTGCTAAAGATCCACTTGTAGCTTCTCAGGATGTTACCTTGCTTGATTCAGGAAATCCAACTGGAATTGGAGTCCTATCCTATCCAATTAGAAAAGAGAGATAATTGAATCTCTGAATTTCTCATGAACCTAATCTCAACGGATGAGAGTTGTGAGGATTGGAAGTGATTCCATCACCCAACCATGCCCAGGAGACAATGGCAAACAACAATATATACCACTCCCATAACCAATCATAGGAGAATTGTGAAGATTAGGAAGGATTCCATCACCCAACCATGCCCAATGGATGATGGTGAACAACGGGACTTACTAATTTCACAATCTCAAATCCGGAAAAGAAGATATTTAAAACAATTGTAGATCTATTGTAATTTGTCACAAAAAACCATTAAAAATTAAAAATATTCCTTAATAAAGAACTAGAATCCATAAGGTTTAATAAAAACATGAATCAAAGGAAAGCAAACATCCCAATCATGCTACAGGCTTCACCTCTTAGCCCTAACTAAGAAGTTTAGCCAACCATAGACATGATTGAACTCAAATATCTTAAGAAAAGCATAAAAACAACTAAAGAAGAAGAATAAAGACTCTTGGCGGTGGCTCTCTACTCTTTTGTTCCACTCCTTAAACCCTATAAGATGCCTAGGAACATCCGAGGGACTCCTATTTATAGTTGTGAAACTCCAACTTTCCTACTGAGTCAGAAAAATTTGGAAACCGCCTCAAATTTACGCAGTCCGCGTAAAATCTACGTAACCCTCAACTAGTCGAGGACAACCTTCGACTGGTCAAAGGTCACCTTCAAGTGGTTGAGGATGACGACAATTTAGAGGATAATGTTGCTGGAGTTTGAGTCGAGGATTCCTAGACTAGTCGAGCAGGAGCCAGGACTGGTCAAAGCTTAGACTAGTCGAGGATCACAAAAATTCACTTCAAAACTTCGATTCTCTTCATTCCTCACTTGTTTTTCTTGGATCTTTGGCATGTGAATTCCTCATTCTTGGTCTTCTAAGATCCAACCTTTGCTTTGGTGATTTTTGAGCATCAAATCCATGCTTTTAACATTCTTTTCAATCCAAGCTTTCAGATTTACCTTGCAACACAAACATGTATAAAATATACCATTAAATAGTATCATGTTCATAAAATCAAGATATAAATAGGGGAGAATATGCAATATTTGACACTCAATAAACGCCTAGGACAAGGTCTCGGAATGGGAGGGGGGGGGGGGGCTCCTTGTCTCTCTAGAGAATTAAGTCGAGGCTCTGAATAACAATATGCATCGACTTATGCAAATCCTGGAAAGGCAAAATCCGCCCCCCCGACCCCGAAGTAGAAGGCGGCGTTGCCATGGATTAATAGTCCTGACTTCCATAGGATCCACCTCATCCCCTCGGAACAGGATTGCAGTCAGCATAGCCCAGCCAGGTGCTTGCCTGAACTGCAAGAATGGCCGCTCTCACCGACTCTGATCTATGTCATACGTTAGAAAATTGAAGGCGTGGAAAAGATCCTAAGGTGGTAGGAGAAAGCGAAGTCCCTTGGGAACCAGAGCTTAAAGAGTTGAGGTGCCAGATTGGAGATATTCATCAAGCTTACCGCGCACAAGTTCCGACCTCTATTGAAGCCATGATGCAGAAGACTATGCTACCACTCAGCGATGACATCATTGGGGCTCAACTCCCGTCCAGATTCCGGATGCCCCATATCGCCCCTTAGTCTGGATCTGGCGACCCGGCCGTGCACTTGGTATCATTCAGGGCATGGATGGAGTTTCATGGTGCTTCAACATTAGTCATGTGTAGAGCATTCTCCTGACCTTATCAGGGCAGCGTAGAAATGGTTCTGACAACTCAAACCCAAATCCATCAGTTCCTTCATGCAGCTCAGTAAGACCTTCATCACCTAATTTATCGGAGGGAAAGACAGGCGAAAGTCGGCAACCCACCTCCTCACTATTACTAAGAAGGAAGACAAACTGCTGAAGGATTATATTGCACGCTTCAACTAAGAAGCCATGCTAGTGGAAGGCTATTCAGATCAGATAGCCCTGACTTCCATGATGACTGGTTTGAAGGAGGGAAGATTCCTCTTATCGATCCATAAGAATCCTTTAACAACATTGGTTGACCTTCTCAACCGAGCTAAAAAATATTCCAATGCCGAGGAAGTTTTTAGCTCTCGGAAAGCCACTCGGAGCGCTTGGAGCTCGACTAAAGATAAGAGACACAGAGAGGAGCAACCATCGATTGTCAGTAATAAGCGAAGAAGAGACAATGACCCGAGCAAGAGTCACCGCCCAAACCGGCCATTAGAAAGCCGATTCAGCTCCTCACTCCCTTGAACGCTAGCCCTGAGCAGGTTCTTATAGAGGTATATGACAAAAGAATCTTAAGGTGGCCGAACATGATGAAAACCGATGCTGATGAGCGAGACAAGTGAAAGTATTGCTACTTCCATCGCGACCACGACCATGACACCAGCGATTGTTTCGACCTCAAGGAGGAAGTTGAAACCCTTATCCACAATGGACAATTGCAGGAGTATGTCAATAGGAGGGAGGAACGTCCAAATCGGAGGAGTGAGCAGCATGATAACAGGAATGGTAACGAAGACATGAGAGAAATCCGCACTATATTTGGTGGTCTTGCAGGGGGAGGAGATTCGAACCGAGCTCGCAAAGCCCACACCAGAAGCTTAAGTAATAGCATCTCAGAACACTATATCAACCTCAGCTACAGACCTCTGAAAGAGAAAAAGGTGGTCGCTTGCGACCTGACCTTCACCGAAGAAGAAACTCGAGGAATTCTCCACCCCCACGATGACGCTCTAGTGGTAGCCATGAATATGGCTACCCGTAAAGTATATCACATCCTCATGGACATTGGCAGCTCGGCCGACATTCTCTTCACCAACGACTTTAACAAAATTGGGATATGAGGATATCGACTTCGACTTGTCAAAACTCCCTACTGGGGTTCGCAGGAGAAAAGGTCACTTCCGAGGGATCTTTACAGTTCCCAGTGACCGCGGGAGAAAGACAAAATCAGATCACAACGATGATCGACTTTTTAGTGGTTGATTGCCCATCTATTTATAATGCAATCCTCGAACGACCATCCCTTAACGCCATGTGAACAGTGGTTTCAACTTACAATCTCATGATGAAGTTTCCAATCGAGCACGGAGTCGGGCATGTCAGGGGTACCAGGGCAAGGCCCGCCAATGCTACTCCACAACCTTGAGAATAGGAGCATAGTATTGTGTAATGACCATTACTTCCCTTGACCCTCGAGAGGAGTCACTTGAGAGAGGGTCTCCCATGGAAGACCTTATAGCTTCCCCCTCCCGAGATAGACCAATTGGTAGATAGTATGGCAGGACATGAACTCTTGAGCTTCATGGACGCATATTTGGGCTATAAATAGATTGTCATGCACTCCCGTGACAAATGGAAGATGACCTTCGTCACTGATAAGGGACTCTATTATTACAAAGTTATTCTCTTCGAGCTGAAGAATGCTGGAGCCATGTATCAGCGACTCGTCAACAAAATATTTGCTGAACAGATTGGCTGTTCCATGGAAGTATACATCGACGATATGCTCATTAAGAGCATTAAAGTCACAGATCATGCGGCCGACCTCGAAGAGATGTTCACGATCTTGAGAAAATACCAAATGAAGTTGAACCCAAATAAATGCGCATTCGGTGTCAACTAAGGCAAATTCCTTAGATTTTTGGTCAATCAGAGGGGGATTGAAGCAAATCCAGACAAGATATAGGCCCTATTAAATATGAGCTCGCTTAGAAATACAGAAGAAATTTAGTGCCTGACGGGCAGAGTTGCCGCCCTCAATCGGTTCATTTCTAGAGCAACTAACAAGTGCCTCACTTTCTTCTAGCAGTTGAAAGGTAAGAAAAAAACAGAATGGACCGATAATTGTAAGCAAGCGTTTCAGCAGATCAAACAATATTTAAATTCTCCTTCATTACTTTCCAAACCCAAGCAAGGAGAACAGTTGCTTCTCTATCTGGTAGTCTCCGCTACAACGATTAGCTCGGCACTCATCCGAGAATAAAAGGGCAAACAACTCCTAGTGTATTACGTCAACAAAGCACTAGTCCCAGCTGAGACCAGATACCCCGACATCGAAAAGCTTGCCCTAGCTTTAGTAGTATGATATCATCGCCTTTGCCCTTACTTTCAGGCCCACATAATCATAGTCCCGACTAATGAACCTCTTCGCTAGGTACTTCAAAAACCTGAGGTGTCGGGAAGGCTCACGAAATGGTCAATTAAACTCAGTGAGTTTGACATCAAATATCTGCCTCAGTCTACCATCAATGATCAAGCGGTGGCCGACTTCATCGCGGAATTCACCGACTTACAAAACCTGAAAGTTTCAGCAGACCTGAACAGAGAAGCCGACCAAAAGGTCTGGACATTGTATGTCGACGGCTCATCCAACTCCAAGGGCAGTGGAGCCGAGATCATCCTCGAAGCACCCAACCAGACCTTAACCCAATATGCCTTAAGGTTCGAATTCCAAATGTCAAACAATGTGGCCTAATATGAAGCACTACTCGTCGAACTCAAGTTGGCAGTGACAATGGGAGCTCATACTCTCAAGGTATAAAGCGGCTCGCAACTCGTCATTAATCAGGTCGCCAAAGAAGAGAAGATGATTGCCTATCTACATAAAGCCCAAGAACTCATCGGCAAGTTCTACAAATTGAGATTACCCTGGTTCCCAGGTTGGAAAACTCTTGAGCAGATGCGCTGGAGAATTAACCACGACGACCGAAGACGACATTCCAAAGTCAATCCCAATCGAGTTTCTGGCCAACCCCAACATCAGTGAACCCGACTTAGAAACAATTCTTCCCGTCATCTCAATTTCAATCTGTATGGACCCGATCATCGAATATCTTCAGGAGGGTAAGTTACCCGAAGACAAAGTCGAAGCATGTAGGATTCGAGCCTGGTCAGCCCGGTATATTATGATGGGAGATATCCTTTACAAGAAAGGGTTTTCCTTACCCTAGTTAAGATGCCTCCAACCCGAGGAGGTCGAGTACATTCTGAAAGAAGTCCATGAAGGAATATTCGGCAACCACTCCGTAGGTCTCACCCTAGCCTACAAGGTCATCCGATAAGGATATTTTTGGTCGACCATTGAAGAAGATGCCAAGCAGTATACTAAAAAATGAGACAAGTGTTAGAGGTTGTCACGCCCCAAACTCGAAAACCGGGCTCACAAAATTTTCGATCGCTGAATTCGGCGCCGACAGCCTCTGTAGAACCCCATTCTCGGCTCCCAGCGCCCATACGTCAGGTTCCGATCTTGGGATGCTACAAGGAGGATTTTCAGCATCCGTTTAATTTGTAATAAGCATAACCAAAGGCATAACCCACAAACAACAACCAAAAACTCCATCAAATTTTCACTATGATAAAAAACTTTACAAGTACAATGAGCATAAAGGGAAATACAATGGGAATGAACAAAAAGCTCCAAAAGATCTGCTCTGCGCTCCTGCCTCAGCGCTGCTGCGTCCTCGCGTCACCTACACGCAACGGTTGTGCATAAGCTTATAAAAAGCTTAGAGGTGGTGAAAGTGTGTGCGCAAGGTAGTGATGTAATTATGAAATATCAGAGTAATGTGGAACATGCTGGTGAATCTATGAATACCGTTAGCCGTACTAAGGCTATGCGATGCAAAGCATGAATGATGTCGACCATACCAAGGCCGTGCGATGCGAAATGCAACTCAAGCATACAAATCCTCATCTAAGTCCACATATCAGTATAGCTCAAAATCTGGAATATCACCGGGGTCTAGTACACTCTAAACCAGATTGCCGCCCCATCGCGCGCAATAAGGTAAGTAGAAGAGACCTCACTACCCGCCTGCCAATATCAGGCGCGGCTCGTCGATAGCGGACCCATTCCTCGGGCTGGTCAGACTCAGCCTAGCATTTGCCCCCTCCTCTCGGGCGGGTAAGGCCGCACCCCCTTCCAACCGACCACGACACAGTGGAAAGCGCAGCCGTCTGCTAATCGGCAATCGGCGCTCCTGCACCCACTCGGTCTAGACGTTGGAGCAACCTCTTGGTACCATAAGGGTTTATGGACTTTCACCCAGGGATATCTATAGCACCCCATGTAGAACATGATTTCCGGTATCCAATCCTGTTAACCACGATATGCCTGTGGAGGCTATGGCCCTGATGTCGCTAGGGCGTACGGTAACCATGTCACACAATGCGAAATGCATGAATCACACTATCCAGTCATGCAGCAATCCTGCGCGTACCGTGCGCTCATGTGGGGCAACATCGCCTATCCGGGAGCCCCTAAACAATCTGCCCTAAGGCATATGCTATGACCAGTCACTTCTCATATCAAGCATACATATGATGCGTATGATCATGAATCATGGAACTATACTAAACATGTTATACAGTGATGGATGTTGTTCATAAGGAGATGAGCCTAGACGGCCTACAAGTATGGGCCTAACGATAGGCCCTAGGGAGAATCATAATGCGGACATTTAATCAACATTAATCTTCAATGTGGACGTCAAACCAACATTGCTCCCAAGGCATGGCTTGCCTAATATCACCACACAAGCCATGGGGAAATCACACATTGCAATGGACCCTAAGGACACCCCGTTGGGCCTCGACCCATGGGCCTTGGGTACATCAAATGGGCCGCGTTATATGGGCTTTATATAAATCAAGTGAGCCACATCAATGGGCCTTATGTACATTGCAATGGGTCATAACCCTTGGACTTATATATCAAAGTGGGCCTCAACCACGGGTTACAAATACAACAAATGGGCCTAATCATATGGACCTCATGCATATCAAGGTGGGCCACAACGGATGGGTGGATATAATACGGACGTCAAGATGGGCCTACTAGTGCCGCACCAAAGTCCGAGAGGGGAACCAGGCGAGGATATACGATGGGTCCCACCATCAAAATAGATGTACGGCATGTGTAAAACCCAAACATCATGGCTGGGATCCACCGTCAATGGGCTGGACGGTGGATGCAGCGCATCCCCAAGGTGGTCCCACCATAAAAATGGATGGACGGCTGGAGTAAAACACATACATTAAGTGGGGCCTACACCCTACTGACGCACACAGGGAGAGAGAGATAGAGAGAGAGCGTTAGAGAGAGAGTGAGAGAAAGCTAGAGAGAGAGAGCTAGAGAGAGAACGTCAGAGAGAGGGAGTGTCAGAGAGAGAGAGATGTAGAGAGAGAGATGAAGAGAGAGAGAGAGCGTGAGAGAGATGTGTCAGAGAGAGAGATGAAGAGAGTGAATGAAGGGTCAGACCCAGTTTCGGCCGCACCCAAGGGTCAGGTGGGCCCCACGTCGGCGGTCACATCAATGTTAGCCACCCCACAGGGATGGTACCAAGACCTCAGTGTAAAACGAGGTATCTCCACCCTGCTGCCAGTGGGCTAATGGACTGGGTGTGCGTCCAGCGTTAAAACGAGGTATCTTTCACAGTCTGTTAGTTGGGCTAATGGACTGGGTGGGTCCCAGCGTCCTTGGACGGTGGAAGCACCACACGTGTGTGTGATGGTGCGGCCCACCAAAATGGATGGACGGTGTGGATGGGGTGGGTCCCACTCCCTCGTCAGTACACACACCATGTTAGTACACCCACCATGTTAACACACACACCCCACCACAGCACACTCCTAGTGTCAGTTGGCACTTCACTGCCAGCCACTAAGGCCAGCTTCCCTTGGACGGATGGTGATGGATGATCACCCCATCAAGGTGGGTCCCACATGGACCACCTGTTATGTTAGGATCAGGCTAATATTTGTGCTTCTCCTTTCATCCGGGTGGCCCACCATTTGGATGGCCCATATCACAAACAAAGGCCAAGGTGGCCCACCATTTGGATGGTGTGCATGAGATACATACATCAAGTGGGCCACAAGTCATCATACACAAAGGAAAAGGAAGAGAGAGAGAGATCGGTGAGGATGGAGGGACCCCGCCACTATGGGCCCCTCTTGCATACAAATATACATCAAAGTGGGTCCCACATATGTGGACCCTTAATCAAACCAAAATGCATGAAAAATAAAGATCTACGATCACCCACCGGCTCCTTCTTGGTCCCAAGGCTTCCTTTGCTCCTTTGCTTCGACTCCAACGGAGGAGATGAGGTTTGGATGGTTGAGATGGAAGATGGAAGGGTAGGAAGAGGTGGGCCACACTTGTTGCTTGGGAGAGGTGGGAGAGGCTTGGACGTGTGAGAGGTTTTGGGTTACTTGGGATGGGTTTGAAAATGAAGGGGAGAGAGACTTGTAAAGAGAGAGAAGGATGGTTGATGGATTGACGGACATGTGTAAGAACCTTTTTGACTTTTGTGGCTTTTGGTTTAAGGAAGGTATGGGTTTGTAAGAACCTTTTTGACTTTGGGGTTGCTTGGGGAAGGGTGAGAAGTGATGGATTGATGGGATTGATTGATGGGTGATTGATGTGACGTCTCGTTGAGATTCTCTCGAGATTCGTACGCGCGGTGTTTTCCTCGCACCGAACGCTGGCCCACATCTCCTGGCCAGGGTATCGCCTCAGCGTGCGAGTCGCGGCATCGGAATCGCGACGACGGTGCGGTCGCATTGGTACAAGTCTCGGTTTGAGTCGACATGGGTTGATGGCATGTGAATCAGGGTCGTGCGCAACGCCGATTAAGGGTCGAAGGTTGCCGGAATTCGACTGGAAAGACCGCGAAAGTCTATGTAACGGTACGGTCAAGGATACAGGTCTTACAGAGGTTCGCGACAATACCATGTCAACTGCCCGAACAGCTGACCCCCATGATCAAACCATGGCCATTCAAACAATTGGGAATCGACATCATCGACCCACTGCCAATGGGCAAAGGTCAGACTAAGTTCATTGTCGTCGCGGTCGATTACTTTACTAAATGGGCTGAAGCCGAACCACTGGCCAAAATCACCGAGCAAAAGATCACTAATTTCGTTTGAAAAAATATCATCTGCAGATACGAGATCTCATACACTATCGTCTCGAATAACGACAAGCGGTTCGATAACGAGCGATTCCGAGGCATGTGTGAGAGACTTGGAGTTCAGAATGCCTACTCGTCACCTTGGCATCCTTAAGTTAACGGCCAAATCGAGGTAGTTAGCAAGATAATTAAGAATCACCTCAGAACTAAGCTTGAGAAATGTAAAGGGCCTTAGGCCAAGGAGCTCCCGCACGTCCTCTGGGCCTACTGAACTACAACTTAAACATCAACTGGAGAGACCCCTTTTTCCCTCGCCTTTGAAGTAGAGGTCATTGTGCCAATGGAGATAGGACTCCTACCTCCCGGGTTAACTCATACAACGAGGACCAAAATGTCAAGCAAATGACATTGAGCCAGGATTTACTAAAATAGGAAAGAGAGCGATCCCAATTGAGGACCGCAACCCATCAACAACAGGTTGCCTGATACTACAGCTCCCGAGTCAAAGTAAGAAGATTTCGACTAGGACACTTAGTCCTTCGCGGAACCTTCTAGAATACTAAAGAGCCTAGTTCGGGAACCTTGGGACTGAACTAGGAAGGGCCCTACAGGATAACGGGCATCACGCGGCCTGGGACGTATCGACTTGAGGATGTGAATGGACAATCTCTATCACATCCGTGGAACACCAAGCACTTAAAAATCTACTACCTGTGAAAATAACCGATCTACTTGGTTAGAACGACATGTCTATCCACTTAACGGAATCTACAATAAAAAGAACTTCCCGGGGTTGGGAAATTGAATTCCTTTTTACTATTTTAACTACTCAAGCTATATGGTTGACTACGAGGATTTTCCTTAGTGCAAGGGAGGATAGTCCTTTTATCAAACTATCCAACGCACTATTAAGTGGTCGGCACAGTTAATTTTTTATTACGGATTCTATAAGGATCGAACTCCCCTGAAATAGTTCTCCTTAACTATCAACCGCTACGATGGCGCGACCGACCTACTCGTATAATTATGAACGATTTATTGATTAGCATATGATCTGATCTACTAAAAATAACAAAATATGTAAGGCAAAAATCTATTCTATTGATAAAGAAAATTTGTTACATCGTGAGGAATACAAGTGTAAAGGGGGTTGGCGAGGCTAATATCCCTGGGGGGATGCTCGGCTTCTTTTGGGGTCGAGTCCTCGGCATCACTATCTTCCAGGCTGCTTAGGTCAAGCTCAGGTATTTCCCTTTGACATCTTCGAGGCATCTATCATAGTCGCAACTATAATACACATTGATTTCATCTGCTTGCTCCTTCGAAGCTTTGAACTCCTCCACAGTCGCTGCTCGAGCTGTCAGGATGGATGCCTAAACCTCAGCCAACTTCGTTGCCAAGCTAACCTTCAACTTGGCCATTCGGCCTTCAGCTTTGCCACCTTAGGCTCCACACCATTGAGGTGTGACCGGACCCCTTCAATCTCGACCCTCACCTGGGCCTCCCCCTTCTGAGCTTCCTCCAGCTGGATCTTTAGAGCTGCCTACTCCTCCCCATATTTCTCCAAGGCAAGCCGAAGCCCATCTGCTTCGGCAGTCGTGGTTTGGAGTTACACCTCTGTCTCCTCGCATTCCTCCCCCACGTGTATCATTGCTCGCCGAGCGGATAAAATGACAGGGGCAAACTAAGGAAAAATATGAAGACATGCATTAAACGACAACAAACTAGAAAAACAAGCATGATACAAGGAAAGATCTCTACCTTATAAAAATTCATGACCACCTCGCCTAGGAAGGTGACCGGATGAGTCCTGATTAAAGCCGTGATGTCGGCCTTAGGAATGTGCCGAGTAGTCCAAGCGGCAAGGCCTTGCATATAGTACCCCGATGGAAGAGGGGCCGACTCCTGGGATTCACCCGCCTGCTGACTAGACGAGCTACCCCCCTGAGCTTGGGCCACGGGGGGCTGGGACTCGATGGCAAGTATGACCTCTCGAGCCAGAGAGGGTTCCAGATCCACCACCTTCGGAGTCGCTGGAGGATTTGCAGGGGTAAGAGCGTCCTGACCCCCCCCCCCCCCCCAGTGGTAGTCGAGCTCGAGTGCCCTACCATGGGCTGACAGCACCCGATTTTGACCGTCCTTCCACAGCTTTGGAAGAACTCGTCCCCTTGGCGGAAGGTATGACCACCCTCCTCTTCATTGTTGATTTTTTATAAGCCATCTCGGCTTTAGAAAGGACGCGAGCCCTTTTGCCAGGGCGAGGGAGGTTAGCCATTCCTGCACAACGAAAAATGTCGATCATAAACAAAAAAGAAGAAGAAGAAGATACATGTGCTCAATAGAAATCACTTAATTTCTTAATTACCTCCTGAGATGGGTAGGGCGAGGTTGGACAGGTGAAGAAGCTCTGGAGTAATCAAGTGCCTCCATGACCTTTCAGAAGCCTCCACCAGCCTTGCGCGGTCGATTCGATAGCGGATATCAAAACAGGCTTCTTTGACAGAGCTGCAGAAGAATACTTCAACCTTTAGCAAGCGAGAAGAGCATAACAAGTACTAAATTATGAGGTCTACAGTTCGGGTATATCCGACTTGGGTTATCAAATCGGGTGGGGATCCATGGTCGTAGCCTGGCCACATAAGCTGTCGGAGCTTCCCAATCTCCAGATGCCCAAAACCATTTGTCCTTCCAATTTTTGTTGGATGATGGGTTATCTGTAATAAGGGCTTGACCCTTGTTTGGCTCGACTGAGAAATAATACCAACCCGTATGCTTAGGGTTGGCCTTCTTCTGATAGAGGTGGAGGAATTCATCGACGGTCAGCTCGATATTCCTGAGGTGAAACCATAAAATGTAGGGCCCCAGCAGGGCCCTCTAGTCATTCAGAATTATCTAACTAGGGGCTCGCCTCAAACAAGATGTGACCTCCTTAATGATGCGATGAATAGGGAGTCTGAGGCCACACTGTAAGGTAACTAGATATATGGCCACCTCACCCTCACGAGGATCTCCTGGAATCTCACCAAGTCCAGGGGCTTGGAGTACCACAGAGTCAGGAATGCGATACTCTGACCTGATCTGAACTAGGTTAAATTCCTTAAGTCTTGACCCGAATGGGCCTATATCCGCGGGCTGTTTTGCAGAAGATCGAGCTATCACTCTCTCTGCCAAGGCAAACTCTACCTTGACATCTATAGGCCGTTCCGTAGAGGATTGGACTATCGCCCTCTTTGTCAGGGAAGACATTGTCTCACTACACATCGTAGCAGAATTGGAGATGGTGGATCACAGGGGCCCCCAGACATGAATCATGACTTTCTGGCCCCAAATCACCCTGGAAAGCTGCCGGTTCAACCCATTCATCTGAAGCATTAGACATTTATGGCTGAAAAATCGAAACAAAGGAGAAAAACATAGAGAAAGGGAAAAACAGAGAAAATCTAAAAGAACAGAGCTCTCCAGAGAAGAAGACTTCCGACTTACCGAAAATCGCCAAGTCTGGGAAGTATGAGAAAGGCAGCAGAGGTAACATTCACGAGAATAAAATTGACTTTATTGATAATTTCATCAGACTAAAAGAATTCAGTAAAAAAATCAAATGCCTTCTCAATGGGAGCTCATTACAATTTTCGAGTTCGCAGCAGAAGTATAAAACTAAATCACAAAACTATCATCTTATTCTTTCAGCATAATCTTCCATAGTGAGATGATCCTTTAGGTCTTCAACCTGTACGTCACCTGCATCATCTGTACGGTTGGAGAGGGTCAACGCCCTACTCATAGTGATGATCATACTTCAAGATTAACAATAATTCAAGTGGTTCGTAAAAACAATTTAAAGGTTCTGATGCATCCAGTACTTTATAACTACGTGAGGTATCAATATGCATAAACAATCTACATGAGATGCATGCCTAGCAATGTATATGCGGTTCATTACACTTAACGATCACCATAATGTGAAATATGATTAGAGTTATCCGACTCGCCCCGTATCCTATTCTACGGAGATTCGCCGGCGTTTCCCACGTTTAACATGTCTTTACGTGGTTATCCTAAGATGAACACAAAACATGACTGGATGAATTACGTGACACGATTTTTTTATGGGGCGACTATTTGCGACATCCAATCCTGGAAGTGATGTAACACGCATTGCAAACTACTTACATCGATTTGTGAACCACTACTCATGAAACATGGAATTACGTGTGGCCCCAGGGGCTGCTATTGAAAATGCATTACATCCATAATATTTATTCAACCGCTAGAGGTGGGATACCCAACATAGTACTTGCACTAAAAATGAAAATCCATTGTATCATGGGAGATTTTGAATAGCAAGACACATGTCCAAGTCATAAAGGTAAATAGCACAATGCTTACATCATGTAGAGGGGAGTAGCAATAGCTAACTCAACAAAGGGGAGAGTGGCAATGACCAACTCAATAATAAGGAGAGTAGCAATGGCTAACTCAACAAAGGAGAGTGACAATGTCCAACTCAATAAGGAGAAGAGTGGTAATTACCAACTCAATAAAGAGAAGAGTAGCAAGGGCTAACTTAACAAAATTGGTATAGGCAAGGGCAAGGCTTGTATCCATCGCCCCACATAAATTCATAAAGATCACATGTAATCAAAGTCATACTAAAATTTCCAAAGGACAGACAATTGATGGTGGTAAAATTATACGATAGTAGGGAAAGAATCACAATAACGTAGAAACATGTATAAAGGTAATTAAATCGTGCCAACTTAAATTAAAGTACGCTTAAAGGATAAAAACCCTCACACTACGGATTCGAATCGAATATTGGGAAGGGAAAGGAAGGGTTGTTGGCATAGACTTCTTTCCCTCTCTCTCGTTTCTTTCTCCTTCTTTTTCTTTCTTCCTTGTTTCTCTCTTTCTTCACTTGTCAGCTTATCTTTCTCTTGTTTCTTTCCTTTTTCTTTCTTCCTTTCTCTTTTCTTGATGGGCTTTCTCTTGCTATTACTGTCAGGTGTTTTATAGCTGTAAGAGCTTCTAGATTCGCCAGTGAAGGCTCCTTATGCAGCGCTTAGGGGTGTACACAAACCGATCTAGCTCGAAAAAGCTCGATACGACTCGATTTGAAGCTGAGTTCGAGCCAAGTCGAGCTAATTTTTTGAGCTCGAAAATGAGTTCGAGCCGAGTTCGAGTAGGCCCCAGCTCGACTCAACTCCGACCAAATCCAGCTCGAATCGAACACCGATCAAACTAGTTCGGTGACTCGGTTACTTTATCATTGATGTTGCTCACCAAGTGTTTGATAAAATGACCCAATGAAGTGTGGCTGGTGACAAGGAAGATATGTACATGAAACAAATACCCTTTTTTTCTTGGTTTTTCTTGGTTTTAATGTTGCCTAGAAGGTGTTTGATAAAATACTTATAAAATCATTGCTTCTGTTTCACATACAGGGGGATTTTAAAGGTGCAATCCAGGTGTTTTTGGAAATGCCTCAATGGCGAACTCGGCTTGATCTTGGCTCAAACTCGGCCCGAGCTGGCCCGAGTTGTTGATCGAACCAAGCAGAGCTGGCCAGTCAAGCTCAAGGACTGAGCCGAGCCGAGTTCGAGCTGAGGTCAGGTAGTGGTCGTGCCAAGTCAAGCTGAGGCCAGCTCGACTTGGTTCAACTCAATGCACACTCCTAGCAGCGCCTATTGCACAACGTGAAGAACGGACGCAGCCCGGATTCTTTCTGCGCAGTTGAGATGTGAAAAAGCTTGATTGTTGTTTTCATCTGATAGTGTCTTCCCATCTCTTCATAGATCCGATTGGCCTGGGGTTATCTCTGGATGGGCCCGTGAATGGGAGGTGTTGATCACACCTTTGATTGTGGGATGGGTCAGCCAGTAGCAGGACCCTTTTACGCAGCCATCTGTGTGAAACTCAAAAGGCGGTTCCTTTCGCATTCATCCCTCCTTTCTTCTCAATGTGATTGCGATTGGAATTGTTGCTGTTTGGTTTTGGACGTCTCTGATCGGGTTTAGATGGCCCTCCTAAGGTTTCTTACACGATAGAGTTAGAAACCGTTTGGTTTTCTTGGCGCAGTTCGCGGAAAGGTTTACGGATGGGATCTGTTTGGTCGTTCGAGTTTGTTTGGTGCGAAAAGGATTGGGTTATGGGTCGGATTCGTCCTCCGAATATAATGGACGATTCGAATCATCAAGGTTCTTCATGATGGTGGGCTACCAGCGTTACCAAACATCCATTGTTTAATAGCGTTGTAGTGTGGAGGTTTCTTCTTTGTGGGTGATCCTATGCACACACGTGCACATTCTCACGTGGGGACTTCAAGGTTTGGGATAGAGATGCCTCCCAATCACAATAGACGGTTCGGATTGATCGGACATACGGTCCTGATGGGCCCCAACGTCCCTTGAACGAATGTTGTCCGTTTATCCGATGGAAATGAGGGAAACCCCTCAATTTGAAATCTTTCATCGAGTCAAACCTAGTTTGACCCGACTCTTGGGGTGGTGCATGACGGACGCGCATAAACTGTGCACCTTCACCCCAAAGTGGGGTCCACTGGGTTTTATGGTACAATCCTAGCCATCTAATTCATTTAAGTAGTTTTCCCTTAGGACTTTAAACAAAATCAAATAGATCCAAAGCTTAGGTGGGCCATGATCCTTATGTTGGAGGATCTTTCAAGTTTTTCGATCCCTGTTTGAATGGGAGATGCGAGTGCAAGTTTCTGCTTTGAATCCTTCTTGCGCAAGGCTTTCCGTTTTCTATTGATAAGGCTGTCTATGGCTCGTGTGGGGGTTCACTGTGGTGAGTTCTTGGGATATCTACACCCTTCATTGGTTTTGTAGAGTCACGTTAGGCCATGGGCTAAAAGATGGAGCTGATCGAAGGCTTATCTTGAAAGTTCTCCTAATGAGTGTCAAAACGATCTTGATTTCAATTAATGGTCTACACTTAATGATCATGGACCAATCTTGTGGCAGATGTATAGTCAAGATAGGTAAACATTGGACAAAGTTTGATGGTTGATGGGTGATGGAGAAAGGCTAGATCTGAAATCTTATCTTTTGCACCGAAAAGAAGGAACTGGCTTCAGTGTTCAACGGTGTAGGATCATAAATCGGGGTTCAAATTTTGTATGATATCGTAGTCATATGAGAGCAAGGTGTGGTCCAAATTTGAGTTGCAATGGACGGAAGGAAGTGGTAAAATCTGAAGATCTAACTTTTATACAGAGTTGGTAAGCCCTAAAAGGATAACTTGGCCGCTAAGTAAAAGCCTACCTAAGTGGGGTCTTCATATTTTACACTTGGTCTATATGATGGCCAATTCGAGTCGTCCATATGGAGGAAAATATCCTACTACAACTACCTATGAACTTTTCCTCACTTGACGGACACCGAAATCAACGATTGGGGGCTGATTTGTTAATTGAGTCACCTCTACAATGATCTAAGGGCTGAAATTTGACGTGTATGGTTAATTTATGATACATAGGCATGGTATAAAATTTCACATTAAACGCATCGTGGGAACCATGTGATTTAGAATTTAAGGGTATAGGTTAATGGTATTTTCGTAATTATTGCTGATATGAGAGTTTTGGGAGATTTAATGGTTCTACATGGTTATAGGTACGTTTCTAAGTAATTCTTACAAAAAGACTTATATCCAAATCATTATGAATAAAGAGTTATTTACCAAATTAATTAGGGAATGCACATATATCAAACCACACAATGGATGGTCAGATGACATGTTTAAAATAGGAAAACTTGTTGGTTAGTAATCAAGTCATGTATGTTGGTGGGTGTATGGTCCGTTTTGTAAACAAATGATTGTAAGTGGGTTTACTTGGACATATGATGATCTTGTCTTAAAATTAACGGTCGAATGACTTGATTTATGGATGAAGATTATTCTCAACGGTCAGATTCATGTTGGAGAATAGATGTAAGGTCAGGATAGCTAGATTAGTATCGTACACATGTATATATTAAGTTAAAATTTATGGTAACACTCGAGAACTTTCAATACTCAGGTATTGAAAAGTTCGGTGTGTTATAATAGGAAAACGTGCCAACTTTAGTGCTCGGGCATAACCCCTACCTTAAGATTGACGACCTAACCACGCGCTGGGAATTCGACAAATCATCGAGGACTTGTTGTTATACGAATCGAATCATTCTACATATCGGAAGAAGACCTGACCACAACCTACTAAACACTCAGCTCGGGATGATCATCCCTAGGTTCTAGATCCTAAGGTCAGTTCAGATGGTCGACCTCAAACACCGGTCCCTTATGTGGGATGATCATCCCTGTATTTTAGATGTAACACCTCGAACTTTCCAATACCTGAGTATTGAAAGTTCTCGAGTGTTATCAGGAAATTTAACTTAATATGTACATATGTTCGATACCAATCTAACTATCCTAACCTTGTATCTATTCTCTAATGTGAATTTGACCATTGGGAACGATCGTCGTTCATGGATCAAGTCATCCGAGTTTAAGGAAGGACCATCATATACCTAAGTATCCTCGCCTGTTCATCATAATCAACTGCTCAGTCAAATATGCACTATTAGATAGAGACATCTGACTGTCCACTTTGATTTTAGACCATCTAATCATAGTAAACTAGCTACTTGATCTCTACATTCGCTCATACACTCATCAAGTTGAGATTCTAATCCATTCATCTAGTTCATCACCTATAAATATGCTTAACCCACTATTAGAACTATAATTTGAGAAATTTTCACATGTGAACAAGACATTCAAATCTAACGATACACATGTTCTACCCCCTAATCACTTAAGAAACCCATTTTATGTCCATCCGTTTACAAATCTGACCGTACATCCACCTACATACATGGTCAGAGTACTAACCATTAAGTTCCCTTATTTTTAGCAAGTCATCTGACCGTCTGTCAGGTTTGGATTCGCCAAACGGGCCACACAAATATTGTGGTAAACAGATCATCATGAAGATCTCCGGGTACAGGCCCAAACCACCTAGTAACTCGTCAATTAGGTATGTACAAATGCTATTTTAGAATTTTGAAGCATGTTAGCCATTAAAAGAACATCTTAGTCATCCTCGAGAGATCAGGGCCCAACCGAGGCATTAGAAAGAGCGTGAAAAATAACAAACAGTGGTGAAGTTTCATCACATTTGGATGGTCCAGTTAGTATATACAGATGACAAAAGTTACGACTATGAAAAATGGCAAAATTGTAATTTAAAACCCAAAACCAGAGCCAACGTAAATATTAGCATGCATCTTGGAGTTTTTACGTGAGAGTGAAACTCACACGTGTTTGTAACATGTGGCCCACCCATGTCCCAAATCAACTTCATATTTGGGCTCGTGGCCCAACATGACTAAATTAAGCTAATGAACGGACTGGATTTCATAACAAAACATCACAATGGACCACACATGATCATTGCTTCCACAATAATCCAAACGAACCTATTACTCAGTACAATGCATGTGAAATCGTTTAATCAGGAAACACATTCGATTCTGGAAAAAAAAATACTCGTCCGCAATCAAGGACAACCTTAATAGTAAGATCGGAGTCGTTCATTGGAAAGCCCTAGGCTGCTTGATCCTAAATGACCAACTGCATATCTCACCGAGTTAGTGTGTGAACTGTTACACCAAACATACGTAAGAGTGAAACTCTTTTATGACGAGTACCATCCCACACATTTGGCGATCATGCGGGCCACCCCGAATGTTGGATCTACCTCATACTTGGGGCCATGGGCCAACATGGTGTGCTGGAGTCGATGAAGGGTGTGGATACCCCGAAAGACCAATGTAAGTGGACCCCACCGACTCTAGCAAGTTTTTCCAAATTCGGCGCATTCATTCCTGCCTGCTGTAACAGAACCGAGCAACCCACACTCGTGGGAATCTTGGCGCAGGAGCTCCCAGTTTATGGAACCCTCCATTGATCCGAGCCGTTCAAACCTTGAAGGAGGAGATTCTGACATCCTTGATAGAATCAGTAAGGACTTGGAAGTACGAAACTCCTTCACTCCTTTCGGGAAACCCAACCTCGACGTGTGGAAGAACACCACTCGAACGCTAATGGAGATTCCGACGAAAACAATCTGGGACCTTCATCACGAGCTCTCCCAAGCTCCGATTGGTCCATCCTACCCACCTAGAAGGAGCAGCGTGAAAGAATATGGGATGGAGAGTGAACTGCCATCGACGCAGGGACCTTCTTCCTCACTACACGATGACCATCCAAAGATCCAATCCATCCATCTAACAACCACTTGAGCAGACAGTTCCCTCCAACAAGTTAAAGAAAATAGAATCCCAAATAGAACCTAACATCTAGATCAACATCTAATGCCAAACAACAAACTCTTGTGCGCAAGAAAACTAGCCCAAGGCCCTGTTGTATAGAACAAGGACTCTTCCTCTCGCCGTTCAAAGGCTTATAAAAGCCAGCTTGCGGAAGCCAGTCAGCTATCCCTTCAATAACGGGAGAGAGAGAGAGAGAGAGAGAGAGAGAGAGAGAGAGAGAGAGAGAGAGAGAGAGAGAGAGAGAGAGAGAGAGAGAGGACGAAACTTGTCCAACAATTGTCAAAGTACCAGGTTCGAATAGTGAGAGTAATTGTTATTTGTTCTTTCTCTTCTTCCTGTTCCGGCAACAAAGGTATAGAATTTTATCATGTTGAGTTGATTCGACTCAGTGAAAGAATACACCAAAACCTCTAAGTGTTCTAAAATCGAAACTCATGAGGTACATGTTACATCAAAGCCATGCCTTAACCAAGGTTCCTTTCAAATTCATTCATTCAATTAGATCTAACACCATCCAAAAACGGGACCAAGGTTAGTCTAAACCATTCAAAACCTGTGTATTAGGGTGAAGCTTGACCATAACGTGTGTCACTGGACATTTAACCTTGACTGTGGGCCATCAGACAACCAAAGGTGAGGGTTTTTCCTTTAAGGTTACATTAATTTAAGTTGATATGAATTATCTTGCCTTTTACATGCTTTCAAGATATTATGATTCTCTCCCTGCAGTTGTTAATTTACTACCAACAATTATTTATCCTTGGGAATTATGGTATGATGCTAATTATGAGTGATCTTCATTATTTTTATGGGGCGATGGATACAAGCCTTGCCATTGCCTTTACCAATTTTGTTGAGTTAGCCTTTGCTACTCTCCTCTTTGTTGAGTTAGCCATTGTCACTCTCTTCTCTGTTGAGTTAGCCATTGCTACTCTCTTCCTTATTTTATTAACCATGTGCTATTTAACTTTATGGCTTAGGCTTGTGCCTTGGAATTTCAAAACTCCCATAATTTGAATTATCTCTCTGTCTATGCAAGTGATGTGTTAGAGGTATTACAATTAGTTATTCAAATATTTATCGCGGACGTAATACATTACAGGTAGTGGCCCTCTTGGTCAGCACGTAATTCCGTGGGTTGGCTGGTATGGTGCACAATCGATGTAAGTAAATCGCCATGCGTATTACATCACTTTTCGGGTTGGATGTCGCAAATAGTCGCTCCATGAACACATCGTGTTACATTAATCCCCTAACTGTGTTGTCATGTTGCCTTGAGATGTTCGCATAAATCCACGTTAACATTGGACACGCCGACGAATCTCCGTAGTTATGGGATGCGGGGTGAGTTGGGTTTTTCCATGAATTGTATTCTACATTTTGATGATCACTACGTATGATGAGTTGTACCCAATTTGCTAGGTATGCATTCATATATATTGGTTGCACATACTGATACCTCTCGTAGTGGTGGAGTACGAGATGTATCAGAACCCTTACATTACTTTTATAAATCTCTTGAATTATTGTTAATCTTAAGGGATAACCATCACCATGAGTAGGGCATTGACCCTCTCCAACTGTACAGATGATGCACGTGATGTATAAATTGAAGACCTAGAGAACCATCTCCTTATGGAAGATTATACTGATTGAATAAGAAGATAGTTTTATGATTTAGATTTATATTTTCGCTGCAAACTCGATAATGTAATAAGCTTCCATTGAGAGGAGCTCCCATTGAGAGGGCATTTGATAATTTGTTGAATTCTTTTACTAAAATAAAATAATAAATACAGTCGATTTTATTCTCGTGAATGGTTACCTTCATGAATGTAACTGGAAGTGATCTAAATGGAAAAAAAAATGGCGCGATTTTTTAAAGCATCTAATTTATACATTATTAACACCCAGAATTCTCGGGCATGAGTATATACTCGGGCCGCGAAAATTTCGAGATGTTACATTAGATCCTGAGGTCAGTTCAGATGGTCAACCTCGGACGTTAGTCCCTTATGTTTCCAGGTCATGACCATCCGACCTTAGCATCGAAAACTATTTCTGAGGATCTCGGGAAATGGTTGAGAGACGACCATAACACATGCCTGTGATTCAGGAAGTGTTTTTATCCATGTAACCAGCTCTAGGCCTATAAATAGAGGTCCCACATACATTGAAAGGTACGCATTAATTACCCTTAAATCAACTAGACCCAAATTCATCAAGGGTGCTAACTTAGGCATCAGAGGGTCCCTCTGCCATAGCCATGGTCCCCTTTGCCATCTTTGTGTTGCATGTACATAAAGATCTCGCAAGGACTACCCAGATTTTAGCATCAACAATACATATTTTAATGGCTCATTATAATCATTCTATCAAATATCATACACACACATATACTAATTTAGGATATGAAAGTTGATTTAGTTAATCAAATCCAAGTCCTATGAATGTATTTAAGAATTCCAATGCCTTCCAAATTCAAGCTTTCAAACAAAATATTTGGATTCTGGTGCATTTCAATCAAATACAAATGAGGATTCAAAATTTCCTTACTTCAAGATAGGCCCTAAAGGAGTCCCACCAACGTACTCTCTCTTCAGGTAAACATGTGTCTATGGGCATTGCCCCTTCATTCTTTCCTTATTTTCTTTTCTTTTTTCTTTTTTCTTTTTCCCTTTTCCTTTTTTGTGTGTAAAAATTCCACCGATCCAACACCTTTTGTCCTTCTGTATGCCTTTTCCCTTTATTTATTTTTCCCTTCTTTGTGGGTGTTGTACTCTATTTTCGGTCGATCAGAACAAAGTCAACAAGGGAATATCATGTGACATTACATAAATGGTAGGAGGTGTCTGAAAAGATTTTTTGAGAGATATAGTACGATTTTTACGGAATCATAGCTGGCACTGATTTGGCGCTACATGTCATTTGAGGACAAGATGTAATTAACAAGATATTGCGATCGAGATAAAATCTTGGAGTACGATTGAGAAGGAAAATATGAATGAGAAGGCAGAATGGAGTTTGGTCGAGAGAAGAGGAATAATAAAAAACGAAACACACACAGAAGAGTGATCTAGATAGTGACTCTTGCTATAATTAACAAATTAAAGAGAGAAACATATGAAGAATAGCTGTAATATAGGTTTATAAATAACAAGAAGAATCAATAAAGAAAAATAACAAACAATCAAATTAAAACAAATATATCTTTTATCTCAATTTATCATAGGAGTAGCGATAATTCCGTAGCTCTTGGCTATAATGTAGATCTATGCTCATAGGTTGGACTTGATCCTCATCTAATATTAAGCAATTATTTTAAGAGATGCATTCTTGCAATCATTCCTAGTGACCGATTGTGAGTTTTTCCTTTTGTCTTATTGCATTGGTATACTAAAAAGTTTCTTTTTCTTGTGAAAGGCAAAGCACAACTTACTTTGGAATGAAGAGCCCACCATTCGATTATCACCTAATAATTACAAAATTCTGCAAATGGCTAAGTAGGCAACCAATCTTCTTAGATTCTGGTCATATACATTAATATATTTACTTATTTTGACGCTTGAGGTCAAAATTGGTCGGTTTGAATCTAGCCACTGTATTGATTCTAGCACACCCGCACACCACATGTGACACAAAATAAACCAAGCGCCAACAATTGCTTTTTTTATTTTTATTTTTATTTTTATTATACCTAAGTAGCCACTATATTGATTCCGGCACACCCACACACCACCCGTGACCCAAAATAAACCAAGTGCCAATAGTTGTTTTTTTTTATGTAAGTTTAGACGTTTAATCTCCACTATGTGGTCCACTTAGACAGTGGATCTGCTCACTTTTGGACTATACATAAAATGATATGAAAAAAAATAGATGGACGGTGTGGATAAAACCAACACATCACGGTGGCCCGTTACAGCCCCAGCCTAAGCCGAGCTCAGGAGAGGCAGCGGCAGTACCTAATCCGCCTCCCAATCAGCGCATCCACGATCATTCCAACAGCTTACGGCATCACCAATTACATACTGCGACTTCACCGCGCGCTATCGCTGTTGGTGGTGCCTACTGGTCGTGGATTGTGTACCAATCCGCCTATCCCGAACTCGACACAGGCTGGGGCTGACGGGCCACCGTTGTGTACCGGTTTTATCCGTATATGCTAGGGCTCTGACGGGCCAACGTGATGCATGGGTTTTATCCACACCGTCTATTCAGTTTGCCACATCATTTTAGGCTACAAAGTTAATAATGAAGCAGATCCAAGGCTCAAGTGGACCACACAGCTGAGATTAAATACCTACCATAAAAAACTTCTTAGAGGCCACTGAAGTTTTCGATAAAGCTGATACCCGTGTTTTCACCGCTGATTACTGTGGTGTGGTCCACTTTAGCATTGGATCTGTCTGTTTTGACTACTAGCCTAAAATAATATCACAAAATAGATGGACGGTGTGGATAAAACCCATACATCACAGTTGCCTCTCAGAGATGATACCGAGCTTGGGACCGGCGGGGTTGTACCCCATTCCCGTCCGGCCTGACTACCTAATCCGCGTCCCCGTCCTTATAAAGCTCTTGACTCCAACCTTATAAGGGCACCATTACGTAATTTCCCTCCTTCCTCCTACCTATATCGCTATTTCTGTCTACCGCCATCGATTACAAAACCAGCAAAAGATAAAAAAAGAACAAAAAAAAAAAAGAAAAGAAAAAGAGGGGTCGAGGAGGACCGAATTGTCAGACCTTTCTCTCCTCCTCCTCCTTTCGCCGGAAAAAAGACAAATCCTTTGCTGGAATCTGACGACAGACGCTGCAACGTCTCTTTTATCAACCTAAAAGTCCCAAGGAATTCCACAGGCATCCTTCATTCCTCTTCCCCCTCCTTCCTTTTCCACTCCAAGAAAACGATAATTTATATGAATTCTGCCCTAATTCTTCTTGATTTTGAATAGAGTTGAGAATTTGATTCTGGGCCTGTTGCGTTTGGATGCTCAATCGAATCCAATCGGAATAGTAGTTGAGAGTAAATCAAAAGGAAAATCGCAGGGGCAAAAGATTTTCATATTTCAAATTTTTTTTTTTTCTGCTTCTTATATGTTGATATTTCGTAGGTTATGGAACTTCTCCGTTGGCTGAAGGTGGCATTTCTTTTCTGTTTACTCGCGGTTTCTGGTGGGCGAGGTAAGCCGATCTGTTTTTGCTGAGACTCTCTCTCTCTCTCCCTCTCTCTCCCTTGATTTTGTTTTGTTAATGCTGATCGCATGTCATTGAAGATTCTCGGCAATGCTTAGAAAGTAAAGGGCTTGTTCATTTTTGAAACGGTGGTGGCTCATCCGCTGCACAAGTGGTGTACGTGTTCGGGAATTCAGACCGTTCAAATTGTTGGAAATATGGTGGATGGAGCATAGCCTGAAAATCACTTTAATTGGATGAACTTAGTCCTTCAATCTTAATAAGGACATCTAAAAATGATATTAGTTATGCAATTTCGCCAGTTGAATCTGGATCATTGACCATTTCCAGTTTTAATAACCAACAACTGGATGGCTTGAATCACTTGATATTGGGTTTTGGGTTACTTATGGTCATCCATAATTGGGCTTCATGATTTGTATAGTTGGATTCCTTTGCATATATGTGTTCTTTATGGTGGATGATCTGAAACCATCGAGAAATTGTGATGAAGTCATGTCCAAGATTATATGGTAATGGGAGCTAATCCAATGCCTCTTCATGCCTGGTATTAGGATGAGATCTGGACCTGGACTGTACATTTAGCAGAATCAGACCCTGGGGCAATGCTAATCTTTTAACACATAAAAGATGTGTTTCACATTCAGCAAGAATAAAGTTCATTGGTTGAACGATTAGAATTTTCCAATCAAGCAATTTCTAGTTTGCATCCAATAAATGGTGGAGCAAAAGTGACGAGCTGTTAAGACTTAGATCTCGTCCATGTAAATCACATGTGTGATGTGGAGGCACAAGATATCCTTGCCACCTAGGAATTTATGGTTTTAGTGTCCATAACTGTAGCCCATACTTTTAACCCTTATGAAGCAGAAAGATTGATAATGATTACACTAGACCATTCTGTTTCGGGTTCTTGGGATGGAATTCACGAAGGGTAATGCTCATTCTTTTTGTCTTTTCAAACACCTAGATTTGATAGTGGAGAGACGAGCGAGTTTCCAATTACCTTAAGCTTAAGCTTACACTAGGGATCAACATTGAGCCCTTATCCTTTTGCATTGGTTATGAACGAGTTAAAGTGGTGTTTATAAGGAGAGGTCTTGTGGTGTATAGTGTATGCAGAGGGCATGGTTTTGATTGGTGAGACAAGGGAGGGCATAAACACAAAGCTAAAGCTATGGAGGGATGCCTAGGAATCTAAGGTTTTAAAATGAGTAGAACCAAAACAGTGTATATTGAATGCAATTTATAAAGTTGAGATGGCTGAGTTAGTTTAAGGTGCCAGGTTAAGGTTATGGTATGAAAGCATGTGGGCTCAAAAGTAAAATCCCACTCTCAACATTTAGTTATCCTTTCAAAAAAGAAGAAGAAGAAGAAGCAATTTTTTGAGATGTTGGGCAATTAAGGAACAAAATGCTCATAAATGAGTGTGTAGCTGAAATGAGGATATTGAGATGGATGAATGGTGAGCCGAGGAAGGATATAATTAGAAATAAATGCATTTGAGTAAACTTAGGAGTAGGCCTAATAGGTAATAAGACGAAGGAATGTGGACTTAGATTGTACAATTGAGACCAAGAATTGCACTGGTTAGGAGTGAGTTGGCTCAAGTTGAAGGCTCTAATAGAGCGAGGGGAAGGCCCAAAAGGACAAAAGGACATGGGTGGATATAGTAAGAAAAGACTTGAGGACTTATGGTTTAACAGGATATGGTCCGTGATGGTGTGGAATGACGAAGCAAGATTCATGTAGCTGACCCTAATCAATTGGGATAAGGCTTAGATGATAATGTTGATATTCCCATAAGTTAAAAATGCCTCGAACAAGGTAAACCTCTGCTAAAATTTGGGCCTGGTTTCATCCAACTTTGCAAAAGTAAAATGGGAATTTAATAATAGGATTTTTGGCAAAGATGAGACTGTCTTTGTAACAAGTGTTATCAGGCGCCTAAGGGTATTATTGTCCAACCAGCATATAATCGGCAGTATAAAGTTAGTACATTTGTACAAACAGTTTATACAACTGCCAATCTGATAGAAAGTACGCGTGTGGCTACTGGAGGGAGGGTCTTACAGCATATAATAGCTAATATATCAAGTTTGTATGTTGTGCTACAAATAGTTTACAACTGAGGGTCTAATGAAAAGTACATGTGCCACCCGAGTGCGTTTGTGTGTGTTCTGTTGATGTTAGAAACTTTGAATCAGGCTCAGAGCTAATTATGAGCAGGGAATCCTTTAGATTATGTTCGTTTGCATGATAGTTTTCCCTGATCCGTAAGTACATAGCTTTGTTATGAATTATCTTTCTTTGTTGCAAAAGTCAAAACGAGTAAAGTTGATTCTGGTGCTAATTACTGAGCTTTTCCACTGACACATTTCTTCATGATTACAGAACTCAAGGTCAAGCATGCTGGTGATGTCCCTGTTTACAATCATACCCTTGCCACAATACTCGTAGAGTATGCTTCTGCGGTGAGGTTCATCTGAAATGATTACCTAACAAGTCAAGAGTGTTTGAATTTTAATTTAAAATCTAGTAGAACTCTTGAGGCCTTGTTTTATATTGACCTGTCTTGGATTATTCCTGCTTATACTGAAGTGGTTGATATTTCAGTTTCAGACTTCAGTGGCATGTGCTGTTTGATTAAGTATATGCTGTTTGCATTTTTGTAGAATATCTGGTTACCGTTATGATGTCCTCCAAATTGATTTTGGTCGGATATCCTCCAGGAATGGATCCTTATCCATTCTGCCACACTTTTGGGTAGCCTCTAGCAGCGGAGTGTCAGTGTGTGACCATGCCCTGAGTTCCGTTCCAAATTGTGTCTGACCCATTTTAGTTTCGCTACAAATCCATTTCGTTGGAAGTGAAGTGTTTGCACAAGTGCCCATGGGTACATCCAACCATAGCTTTAGTTGGTGTGAAATTTCTCTGCAGTAAGAGGGAATCTTGAACCTGTTGATGGTGATTGGTGACCTCCTTCTGCATCTTGCAGGTGTACATGTCAGATCTAACAGCACTAATTACTTGGACGTGCGAAAGGTGCAGTGATATGATTGAGGTATTCAGGCATCACAATGCTTATTGAGCTCCCATTTCATTTTACTTAGGGCTATTGTGAAAATATGGCATTCCTCCTTAATGGCTGGCAAGCTGATAATTGTTCTTTGATATTGAACAGGGGTTTGAGATAATAGAGTTGATAGTTGATGTGCAGTACTGCTTACAGGTGCGCTCTCATTTACAATTGTGTATAAAAGAACCTTGTTGAGTCATTGATGTATTTTATAGCTACTAGAAATTTCTAAGCCCTCTGTATAGTGCCATTTCGTTTAAATTCTACTCCTTGATTGTCTTAACTCAAACACCTTATTAAACTATTTATGCAGGCATTTGTTGGGGTGGCTCAAGATCCTAATGCCATTATCATTGCTTTTAGGGGCACCCAGGAACACAGGCATGAACTTAGCAGTGGCCTGCTTATTCTTGTTATATCTCATGCATACTGTGTTTTAGTCAACTTGAGAAAAAGATATGGTTGGAACTATTTTTACCAATTGGTACTATGTTTTAAGCTAAGTTTTAAGAGTAATCCTAACTGCAGTTGATTGATTTGCACTCATGTGTCCATGGGGAAACATGGAAGACATGTACTAGTCCTAACCACTCATCCAGCAGACCCCCAATATATGGTGGCCCCAAATCCTGGCCTATTTGATCCTAACCCCTTGATGTAACAGGGCATGAAAAATGGATGGTCATAATTTCTTTCCTCAAATTGAGTGCTTAAGATGATCTAGCCAGCCTGATTTTTGAGCTGTGGCCCATAGATGGTGCTTCTCTTTGATGAGTGATTTGGTCATCGTGCATGCTTTCCATGTGTCCCCTTGGGAGCTCATGTGCAAAATTTCGTTTGCATCCTCAAGTGGTAATGCATTAGTGGTGGTTCTATATGGTTTACCATTTACACTTTACAGAGCTTCGGTAGGCATGCATGGCTTTTATTTTATTTTTTAATTTTTTAAGTTGGTTATTTGGAGCCATAGCTTTCCATCTCTACATGGAATCAAGCTTAAGCATGAACTTCTCACTTCTGCTTCATTTCCTCAAATAATGTTTCGTCAGGAGTTTCTGTTGCCAACGAACAATTAGGATTTGTAAATTATATACTGTTTTCCTGAATGCATTGAAGAAAACAAATTCACTTAGGGCCTGTTTGGATTCGAGAATTCCTCCATAAAAGAAATTAAAAGTGCAATGATTATGATGCATGACCGATGCATGAACTAAATAACATGTGAGATCAAATAATCGAATTAAGATATTTAACAAAAAAAACACAAACGTCGCTATATTCATCACAAATATTTTTTTTAAAAGGATAACTGAGAATTAGATTAAAAGGAAAAAAAAGGACAGAGAAACAACAAAAAAGAAAGAGGACCCTGCTGAGATAGCAGAGAACCTAACAGCCAAGAAACAACAAATTGTCCTGAAATAGCCCATTTACATTACCTGCCCATTCAAATATTAGATTTTTTGCCCTTAACCAGACATCTTTGACCGAGGACGATATGCCATTGAAACATCTGTTATTCCTCTCCTCCCAAACTGGCCACCAAATTGCCAGGATCGCTATCCTCCAGATGCTTTTTCTAACTTTACTCATCCTAACCCCATGCCAAGAGAACAATTGGGAGTGAGCCGAGAGCGGGTTACACCAGCAAATGTTGAACCCAGACAGAAATTCCGACCAAGTCTGGTAGATGAACGTGCAATGAAGTAGGAGATGATCACAAATATCATGAAAATCAAAAGAAAATCACACATAATCCTGACCTAAGCTACCAACATCGTAACACAAGATCATTAAATAAAAAAGAAACTAGGATCTAATGGATGTAGGGACATCCAATTAGCATAGGGTATAGTTTATTTCAAAATAGGAAACCTAATATAACGTAGGGTGAAAATTAGGGTTTGAGTAATTTGGGAAAGTAGGAAAATTGGAAAATTTAGGTTTAGGGTTAGGGTTTCAGGGATGGAAGAAAGGGGTTTTGATAATAATGGTGGGAAACCAAAAGGGGTAGATGGGATTCACATGTGTGGTCATATGGTTACACGTGTGGCGTGGGAGGATGGGTTTAGGTCGGTTAGAGTTTGGATTGTGGATGGGTATGAGAAAGTTGAGTTTGGGAGAAGGCGAAGATTTGGGATGAGAGAATTAAGAATCTGAAGAAAATACACCTGTATGGGGGAGAAAAGAGAAGATGGTGTGGGGATAAATGGAAACGTTGCACCTCTGTTGATGAAGATTAGTCTCGCACCAACCTTCCTTCCAAATTGTATGAAAGTATCTTCAAATCTCATGATGATGAGAGAAGAAAGCAAGAGTTTTTTTTTTTTTTTCCCTCTCTCTCTCTTTTTAAATCACAAAATCCAATGGGAGAGAGGTCACATGCCCCCCTCTTTTTATAGATCCAAGAAGTTTCAAAAATTACAAAAATCCTCGTCTTGTGAATTTTAACGAAAATAACCATAGTTTAAATAAAATCAACTAAAACACTCATAACGTGTTTAAATATAAAATAATAAAAAACTAAATCCTAAAATATGATAAAGTCTAAAACTGATGTGGACGATCAACGATCAATGGCCCGATCATGCGATATATGTAATCTAATGGCTCGATCGTCGCGTCTCTCCGATCCAATGGTCTGGATCACTCTATAAAGCAACCCATGTGCATCTTCTCAGTGTGGGGTCTTCCAGATGCTGGCACATGCACATGGGGTTTTCAACACGATCACGGGTACTCGCCTAGCCATAGGGAAATCGGTGCGGCCCGCCTCTTTCTCTGATACGTACGTAAGGGTGTACTTGACGTGATGTCCTCATCAGATTACATTTTCCGTTTCCCTTGGGTAGGAAAAGTCCTGAATCCATAGTCATTTACGATGATTGCTTATGGACAGTAATCAGAGATCGCTGTCCCCAACGGTAAAATGGCTATGTGCGGATTGCTAATGAAAACAGCACTTCTTGTGTGTAAAAAGTTATGGTACTTTGCACAGTAGTGTGATCAACCACTTTACTTGTGTTTGGGTGATTGGAACATGTCAATAATTGGAATATGATCGTGCCAATGATCCAATTTGGACGTATTTTTCCTGAAATCAGGGGCTACGTGCTAACCTATCCAAACATGTGACCACTTTAGTCCTTTCACAATCCACCACACAACAGTACATAATGTGAGGAAAAAATCCATGATGAACCTTGATACTTGCTGTGCGCAGAAGATGTGCACCGCTTGATCTAACAGCTGTGCTTAGTTCAACAGAGTTTTTTCTAATAAGAGTCATTCACAGCCGTTAAAATTAGAAACACCAGCCATGTTATTTGGGAAATGGAAGGTGGGCGCAACCATTGGCACTATCAAATGAGATAGTTCTTAAGGAGAACAATACATATGTAAAGAAGAAATATGTAGCGTTTACAAGACTTAAATGGTGAAATAAACTCGAGTCTACATCACAACAAGCACCAAAGCCTCAACTACACCATGACACCACCCTAAAGCACAAAACTTGTAATATTCCGTTACACAAGTCCGATGAAACAAGCATACAATACCATAGGTAATTGGCATCACTTTAGAATGGAAGAGAGAAAAACAACTAGAACTAGTAATCCTGCAAGGATTCCAGGCAGAGGTGAGTGATCAACTGCTTCCTCGCATGAAGACTGGTCTGAATAGATCTGTCTTCAAAAGTATGTATAATCATCCGATCCACCACTTCATTAGTGCATGCCCTATGAATGAAGAACTAGTAATCCCACAAGGATTCCAAGCAGAGGTGAGTGATCAACTGCTTCCTTGCATGAAGACTGGTCCGAATAGATCTGTCTTCAAAAGTATGTATAATCGTCCGATCCACCACTTCATTAGTGCATGCCCTATGAATGACATGTGACTAGTTGAATCCTGCCCAAGCAAGTGGTGCTTCGCCATGTGTTCGATACGACCAAAATCAGCACCCGTTGAACCTCTCCACATGATCTTTGCAATGCTCCCAATTATTGTAGATACCAGGAACTCGTCCCATGAAGACAACGTAATACCTTGCCATGGCGCTGTGGACTGCAATTGTACGAAGTACACGAAAATGTTAGAAAAACTATACGGTGCTGAAGTGTTGTGAGTACCGTAACAAAGACATGCATTGCGAATATAACGTTATAACAATATAGACAAGCCCCGCGCTGAATGTAGAAAGTTCATGATTACCGGCTGGTTGCAAAGCACATTACATAGGAATGCAGATAATTTTGAGGTGCTGGTGTAATTGTGATTGTTATAACTACCTGTGAGGTAACACTAGGTCATGAGCTTCTAAGAAATACCCGCTATGAATAAATGGGATTCTAAGTAACTGCAGTCTGCAAGTGAAGTTGCCTGATACAAAGACCCTCTAGGCTGCAAATGGTAACAGTCTAGAACCGTACCAGAGCACAACTTTCATACCATCATTTCATAAGCACTTCACATTGGAACTGATTAGTGTTTTAAATAGCGTGTAGCGTATAGCTTAGCATTTGGCCCTCTATAATGTGTAGCGTTAGCTACACGGTACTTAATATTTTTAATTAAAATAATAGAAAAATATGATAAAATTTACAAAATGCATAATTCCTAGGAGGTCTTGACTGCGAATCTGGATTGTCAACCACATCATTCCATGCAAAATCTCTATCTCTTTGCCTCCAGACATTTCTAAGTGTGACCTCATTTTTTTTTGTTTTATTGAAACATCACAAATTCACGATATGAACCACAATTTGGATGGTCCGGCTTGATCTAATGTAGTGCCACGTGTGATGGGGATGAGTCACAACCATTTTGAAATAGTTGTTAAGCTAGCATAGAAGAAATACGAGATTTCAGGTTGTGTGCGCTACATGCTATGCTATGGTACATGTAGCGTACGCTGTGTTTTGTAACTTACGCCACAAGCAAGCTACGCTACCTACATACTCATGTAGCATTTTAGCTACGCTATGCTACATAGTGTATGCTACACGCTATGGTACGTGCTACGCTATGAGCACTACTGAAACACTGGAACTAACACACACACACACACACACGGATAACTCATATCCTTTATCCAAAAGCCACATCCAAAATAGGTGCAATACATGATCAAGTATTGTACAATCCTAATTAGTAAAAAAGAAAAACCAGTTCAGCTAAACTGCATAATTTGAAAAGCATCAAGTTTCCATTAAAGTACCAGCAACATCACCATGTTGATCTCCAAAAGAAAAAACTACCACGAGTTTGTACATCCATGAATGCATATCCAACAAAAAGACATCAGGTGGTAGCAACACACTAGTTCGGTTTGCCATCCACACACTATCACGTAAACATAATTGTTTAAACATTGTCATCAGACCATTAACAAAACCACCAAACCCCCCAAAAAAAGGTATAAACAAGCTATCACCAAAACCATAATTATTTACATACCACCTCTCAACTTTGACTACACTCATACATCATGTGCAGCATGTCTGACCAACATCCTTAGCCAATCAAGATGTCAGATTTTGGCCAAGTTCAGAAAGAGGATGTACGCCATCACCTACACAAGTAGCACAACCATTTTTTTTTTGAAAGATACAAGTAGCACAACCATGGTCATCCACTATAGTATGGCTGATGATAGGAAATGGAATTCTGCCACAGTCAATGGAACTGCATCTTTATTAACAGTTTGTTCATGACATGTATATTTAATAATCAAGGTACAACCATTACATATGCACAATGAGACTGAATGAACCGTAGTTATTATGCATCGCATCTACATAAATAGACATTGAAGAAAGATGACATTGTAGGTTACACCAAAATCTGTGGTGAATGGTTTTTTTATTTTATTTAAAATTTTTAATGATTAACAAAGATATTATTGAAAAAGCGCCGAGATAGTGCAAGAAGTTACAAAGCTACATCTAAATCAAAAAGAGAAATTACAGTCTTCGAGAGATTTGGTACTAGCAACCCACTCCCTCACCATGAGTTTAGCCTTAGAATACATCTTTCCTGCCGTGGTTGACTTGTTCTGGGAGCATCTCCCATTCCTTTCCTTGTAAATCACACCCACGCCATTGCCAAAAAGAACTAATCTCCACACCGTTGCTGTTGTAAATGTACCTGCAAAAGATTAAAAGCATGGAAAATAGGAACATGCAAAAGATAGGGAAGGTCAAATGTACATGTAAATGGTAGCCATTACATAAGCCAAGGATAGAACATGCAAGTATTGCTGACTATGTATGCATGGAGTAATTTCTTAATGCTAGTTGTACAAAACTTATTGGACAACCCCCCCCCCCCCACCCCCCCCCCCCCCCCCCCCCCCCCCCCCCAAAGCAAAAGATCAGAACATGCAAGTATCACCAACTATATTTGCACACGAAAATCCTCTTCTTAGAAGAGATTGCCTCTGCATTATGCATAAGTTGAGGCAGAATCCGTACGGTGGTGACCCACCCATCATGCACGATTGATTCACAGGGCTTTATTTTCCAGACATGTGGGATTGTTTCTGTGGCCCATCTTTCCTAGGTTTAGGAAAGTACAGAAGTGGGATACTGCAGATGGAGGAAGATTGGGAAAGATTAACCACTGCACTGTGAGTTATGTGCATGGTTGCAGGGTGGGGTTTATCTGATTCAAAAAAGTTAGGAAAAACATTTTGATTGGGAAAGAAGCAAATAAAAAAAGGAAAATATATGGGGAAAGCATTGGGGAGAAGACAACACATGAGTGTCACAAGGATTGCAAAATTTTCCATGGTCATGCCTATAATGTTTAGATCTACTCGATTTCAGAGGCCAGTAGCACATGTATAAGGCAGATGTGTGGGAACAAATAAATAATGGGATAGAGAAGAAGAACAGGAGGAGACGGAGAGAGAGGGAGGGAGGGAGTAGGGTACAGAATAGGCCACCTATGCATGCCGAGGTCAGATCTCGGTACCATTCCTTCTCTGAAAGAGGATGACGATGGCATTTCCATCTTCCTTTTGATTTATATCCAGGAAGCATGATGTCTGAGACTAAGGTTGGGAGAGACACCTCTCTGAATCAGCGATGTGGTAGTCCTGTCGTCTCCTCTTTTGTTGTCATAGATGGTCCTACAGGACACTCTGTAGCAGCTTGCAGATGAGGAAGACGATGCTGCAAGGGGCCTCCATCAAGACCTAACTTAAAAACCTTTGCAATGGAGGGTGGAGTACGAGAACTCCCAATGCTCTCGCTGCCTATGGAAGGGCTCGAACGGCCCCATTGCTGGGGATTTCCTTTGAAAATCATAGGATTTCGACTAACAATGAGTAAGTCGATGGCGGCTTGAATATGGCTAGATGACCGGTACAATACAAATGCATGCCATTTGTAATGATGGCACTTTTGATTTCTTTTCCGGGGGAAAAGTCTTAATCCAAACAGGCCCTTAAGTAATTCATTCAAACTGATATGAAGTTCCAATTGGATCTAACTAGAAGTCTTTTTGGTCTGACTGGACATACAGCATACAGAATTGGATTGAAGACCTATTCTGGAAACAGCTTGACATAAACTACCCAGGCATGTCTGATGCGATGGTAACTCAAAGTGGCTCTTAATTATATGCTTTTGAACAAACATCTGAATGAATATTCATTACTGACGTTCATGCACTGTTTGTGGTTCCAGGTGCACCATGGATTTTATTCTGCATACCATAACACAACTATACGTTCTGGGGTTCTGCATGCGGTTAAAAGAACGAAGAAGTTTTACGGGGATTTAGACATCATTGTTACGGGGCATTCGATGGGAGGAGCTATAGCTTCCTTTTGCGCCCTTGATCTCACTGTAAGTACGAAGTAACTTTGCTCAACATATGTAGAAAATGTATCCTTTTATCGCCTAGCTTGATATGTTGCATGCCAACTTCAATGGTTTTTTTTTTCTTTTTCTTTTATTATATTGTGGTTCTATGGAAAACCTTGACAAGGTTGAACTGGTACAAGTGTTCCTAGTTTTCAAGACTGATAGAATGCGATGGCAATGTGTAAAGAATACATTTGGGTGTTCCTGATTTGCAAGGCCAAGAAGATGAACTGCCACCAAATCAAAACTGAGGAAAGAACGGCACCCAAATAAGAGAAGTTTCATAAGCACAGGTCCTGTCTAATTCATCGGGAAAAGCATATACAGCTGGAAAGAGAAGCCCTCTTGACATGGTTTCCATTTTCCACGCTGCCCCAAACACCAAGCATGATTTAGTAGCGCACCCAAATGTACACAAACAGAAGAAAGAAAGAAAGAAAGAAAAAAAGAATCATTTTGGTTTCACATTTAACTGGTGTGTCTATGGGTCCAATTCGTGGCCAAATCTGTAGTCCTCCGTAGTCACTATCATCTTAAGCTTGTAAGGAAGTTCTACATTTGTGACAGTAGAAGCTAATAACAAATCAGGTAGGGCATATGCAATAAATGTTAATGAGAAGGTACCTCCATTTCCATCTCCTCTTCAATGGTGAACTTGAAAGTAAGTGAAAAACCTTCTCCTTGTTTTTCACCTAGTCATAAGATGCACATGTTGCAGCCTAACTATCTGTGCGGATAGTCTCTTAGAACACGTCTCCATTTTTCAATTGCTTGTTACTTCCAAATTTTCCAAGTGGAGTAATTTTCAATTAGAAGTTGCATAAGTAATTTATGGGTTCATAAGCTCTTTTAGCCATAGCGTGGGTTATTGTTGTGGTCATTGTCTTGCCATGGATGTCTATTCTTACTTTTTCAGATGTTTTTCGTTGATGATCAGGAAATTTCCTGATCTCTAAATTGTCCAAAAAAGTGGCAGTAATATTGTATAAATAGTTGGTATCAATGTTATAGTTCTTCATTTTCCAGGTTAATCATGGAGCACAAGATGTTCAGCTTATGACTTTTGGACAGCCACGCATCGGCAATTCTGCTTTTGCATCTTACTTCAGCAAACACGTGCCAAATGCATTTCGTGTTACCAATGAGCATGACATGGTGCCACACTTACCTCCATACTATTCTTATTTCCCTCAAAAGACTTACCATCACTTCCCAAGAGAGGTAAAGTGTGTCTAGGATTATAGTTTTTTCTATATATCTTATGCTTCACTTTCTCCTTCCTCAGACATGAAATCAGAAAGAACACTTTGGATCTATAGGCTGAAATAATATGGTTAGGATTGTTTGTTTTTCTTGGGTGACTTGGATTTTAACTTCCTAGTCGAAATTTTTTGGCCTGTCTGTCTAATATTTCGGATTGCACTTTCTTTATGTTATCAAATTGTCTTTTATTAAAAAGGTGTTTCATTTCTTATGATTTCTGTAGTAGTGTGCTAGCTGCAATTTTACTCACACGCACGCATGCACATGCAGTTCATTCTATAGTACTAACGGGAGCATGCTGTGATTGCTGTCACAAATCATTCAATATTACTAATGGGAGCAAGCTGTCACAATTCATTCAATAGTGCTAATGGGAGCAAGCTGTGGTGCAAAAATCACACCGAGTGGATGATCCCTAACCCTTTGAATGGGACCAATTTGTTACAGCTGTCTGTTGTTTCCAAGCCACATATCACATGGTTAGAATCATCAATATTATAATTCGGAGTCATAAGCAAAGCAAAGTGGAGCTATTTTGTTTCTTCTCTCATTCTTGGCTGTACAATTTCTATGCTATTCGGACACTTAGGATCATCTAGTTGGTATGATTTTTACACCATGGCTGGCTCCTATTGTATGGATAAATAAACAATTCATATCGATGATGGGTCAACCCATGTTCCATTCAAAAGTTTCGGGGACGTTGCTAACATCTCCATAAAGATGGGGATGTTAGCAACACACACACATGAGAAACTCTCAAGTTCAATCACTTGGGTGTCCAACTAGCTTTAGAAATTAGGGATTAGTTATTGTCAATAAATATAAGGAGGAGCTATTTCACATCAATTTCAGAAAGGTGTCGGCTGCTTGGATGGGCCCCACTGTGGTGTTAATGTGAAATCCAACCTAGCCATTAGGTGTGCCACCCCATGTTAGGCCGTCTACACGATTGGAAATAGGGTACATGGCAAAGCTCACCCTTCAAACTGTTTCCCTTGGTGTAGGTCATTTGAATCCCAGATGGGCCTGACTTTTGGGCCTTGGGCCTAAGTTTTAGTGTGACATCTAATGTTTGCAGTGGATTTCATATAATCATCACGGTGGGCCTTGTAAAAATGAAGGGTGGGCGTCTCTCTCGCAATTGTTCCTTTGGTGTGGCCCACTTGATTCATAGGTCAGTCTGATTTTTTTTGGGGCTCTAGGCCTATCATGGAATTACACATCAATGGTTTGAGTGGATTTCACATACACATCATGGTGGGCCTCGTCAAAAGTCAAGGGTGGGCACCTATTCCTAGCAAATAATGATATATTCTCAACTGGTTGGCCCCACCATGAGGATCGCCTGGTCATTCCTA